>JAQQZU010000009.1:10818021-10830521 GCA_030068025.1 Parauchenoglanis punctatus | reverse complement strand
GTTTGAGCCTGTCTGTTCCTCTGCTGCACCCTGTGTGGCTTCATGTTATCGGGGGGGGAAAAAATACATTTTAATGTTTAATGATTCATGCGCTTCTATTGTGCAATAGCCCACGTCTCTCTCTGCCTTTGTGTCAGTACAAGAATCTGGTAATTGAAATGTTAATATGACATCAATGTGACTGCCTTTCTTTTAAAAAGCTTTGATAGGCTCTATTATCATACATTACAGGTGTCTGGCAGAGCTTTTTACAGCTTTTATTAATAAAGATCAACTGTCAGTTAAAGCAGAGAAAGAAAACATCTTGTTCATGAAGTATATGGATATAGGTGATAAATATACAAATGATACCATAAATTAACCAGCAAACAAATATTCAACACATTCAGTACTATGCACTGTAACCTTATGTACGTTATTTAACTTATGTACGTTCAGGGTGACAAGGTGATGCAGTAATTAGCACTGAAGGAAGGTTCTGGGTTCGAACATGCTGTCCGACTGTCTGCGTTGAGTTTGCATGTTCTCCCCGAGCCTGTGTGTGTTTCCTCCAGGCTTTCTGGTTTCCTTCCACAGCCCAAAGACACGCAGATTTGGCTAACTAGCTACTCTAAATTGCCCCTAGGTGTGAAAATGAGTTTGGTTGTTCGTCTCTGTGATTGATTGGCGACCTCTCCAGGGTGTACTCCGCCTCTCGCCTGAAGTCAGCGGTGATTGGTTCCAGCTTCCCCATGACCCTTAACAGATAAACCGTATAGATAATGAATGAATGGATGGATGTTCAACCAATATCAGCATCACGGTTGACATAGCGTGTGTTAATTTAATGCAGATTCATTAGTTTGTCACTTTATTGCCTTGTAGATATAATTTACTCTGATACACATTCTTGAAATGTAAGTATCTTGATGAGACCAGAAGCTAGTACAGACGAGCGCACATGAAATGAGGTGTGTTACACCCAGCCTTTCTACAGTCTCAAATCTGGAGGCAAGCTTCTCAGTTTCAGTATAAACCATCTTATAACATTTAAAGACTTGAATTTTTAAAGACTTACATTTATTTTCATTAACGTCTTAGATATATTTTTAAATTGTAGTATTTGAAACTGTAAAGGATGCTGTAGCTGCTGCACTTGATATTATCCGGTGCATAAGTATTCAAGTTCAAGTTCAAGTTCAAGTTCAATCCTTATTGTTCAAGTTCAAGTTCAATCCTTATTGAACTTTAATTGGGATTTTATGGCATGAATCTATGGAAAATACACCATAATAATGAAGTGTAGGGAAAAGTATAGGTTGTGAAATTATTTGTGAACATAAATGGTCAAATTGTGAAAGTATTCACGCCCACTGCTGTGAAACCACTAAATTAAGAGTTGCCATCTGGACTCATATGATTAGTTGAATAGAATTGACCTGTGTGCAGTTAAAACAGCATGTGATCACAACATAAACGCTCCTTTTTTTACAGAAATAATTCAGATAACAGACTTATACAAACAGATTTATGAATACCAAGGAGCTATGGAAACTAGTTCATGGAAAAGTTATGGAAATTAATGCTGTTGGATGGTAGGTATTAGGGTTTGGTTATGCAACCTTTTAACATCACATGCAACATCATTAAATCCATTATTTAAACATTTTAATTTGACACAACCGTGAAGCTAGAGGACGTTGTCGACTAAAGCGAGTGTGACTCAGGAGAGTAGGAGAGATCCATAGTTCAAGGGGGGTGAATACTTATGAAAGTGACTATATCATTATTGATGTGTAATGTCCCTGCCAGTCACACCTGGCTTTGTAGGAAGACTCTACAGCTTAAAGATCTGAATCATCACTCCTACAAACACCACGACTACCATGACAGACACTTTTCTTAATAATCCCAGATGTCTAGCGTTAACACCCACACTGCATCTGCAGCTAGGCATTGCCGCTGACAAGCTCAGGATTTCCAATTGCAGTCTTTGTTGAGCACAAGTCGCTTATCTAAATCTGAATCTAGGGAGCAAAGTGAGCCCATACATTCCCATTGCGGAAAGAGCCTGACGAGATTTTGTTTCTGAGTAGCAGTGATTGAATGGCCTACACCTTTTGCATATCACCTTTACATTTAGAGAGAATTCCCTACAGGAACACCAGATATAATTGGGTGCCACTGTGTCAAAGTCTGCCCTGAAAGCTAATAGCAAAACAAATAGTTTAATTTGGGAAGAAATCAGAACAATAAAAGCGTAGTGTAATATCATCCCTTTTTTGTAATATTACAGCAACTCTTTGGTAAATGAAAGAATAAATGCCTATGATCTTTGGGGGAACCTCAAAGGCAGTGATTTATGTTGCAGCTCAAGAGATACGAAAGACAATATTCCTCCTCGTTCTAAAACCGGTTTCTCTCACATATTGCAGTCCAATAAGTATTCTGAAAGAACACGGGTGAAATAAGACTTTGCACGATAAGCAGTATCAGTCTTATTGTGTTCTGGGTAAGGGTGTCCATTTATCTGATCCAGTTTACTTACTTTCTAGTAAATTACACAAACCTGCTTTTTTGTCACCTGAGGTTTTTTTTTTTTAAATGTAAGTATAGAACCAAGTAGAGCTGTTAGATTTATTCTTCTGCACAAAGTAGGAGAAGCATTTTTCTTCGTCATAACCAGCATCCATCACTGTGCTCAATTGTGCATGGATCTTTCATTTGAAGCTTCATTTGACAGGTACAGGTTGTGAGGTTTTTTATATGAGATTTTAACATTAATATTCATAATAGAAAAGGTCTGCAGAGTTGAATTGGTCTTCATATAGTGCTGCAACACAGGCATGGCATCGCATGTTAATTCGCTATTCGATAACCCCAAATGAGTTATTAGAATTCTATGAAGTGCCGTTCTTATGCCAGGCATGGTGCACTTAAAGCCCTGCTTCGTATGATCGTAACCGTGAACTGCTATCTCAAATACTAGCAGTTTCTAGTTTGAACCTACAGACTTTCTCTTGTTTTTTTTCCCTTTAATACAAACCAACAAATGGCACATGAAGGCATTTTTGACTTATGCAAAGGGAGAAGAGGATTATTCATGTTATTTTATAGCTTCATAATATTGCTTATAGAACAAGGTCAATACTAATAAGACTAATTGAGGAACTGTTATTAATTTATCATTGCCTGTGTTTAATTGGTTTGCATAAGACACTGTTTTTTAATGATGCCATTTGTGTCTGCAAGGCTTGGCTGCTAAAGCACTATTGCATTAGTTAGTATTAGAGTCTGGGTTCATTTAGATGAAGGCAAAACACTGCTGTTTTTTTTTGGTTGTTTTTTTGCTTTTTTGTTTTTTTATGAACTCCTGATTGTGTTAATCTAGTCTATAGCTGTTTGGGTATAATGAGACTTCAGCGTAGTTGCCGTGTTTGTGAGTTTAGCAGCTCATTTCAGGGGCCAAATGATCCCTGTAGCAGGAATGCTATAATCTACTAGTACAGCTCTGCTCTACTGAGCTCTCTCTCTTTCTCTCGCTCTCTCTCGCTCTCTCTGTCTGCCTGTTTTTCCTTCTGCTGCCCTCGGCTTTCTGTACCAACTTCCACTTTCATTATTTATCTTTTCTACCCTGTTTTTTGGAATGACAAAAATAATAAAGTGTGAAATAAATATATATCCACAGGGTGGAGGCGATTGATGATACAATGGCCTTGTCTGCGTGTTGGACAGTCATGACTCATTGCAACAACACACTGGCTCATGATAGATCCACAGCTTAAGGGAGTTTAACTGGATCGGAAGTTCACAGTACTATATGCTACTGTATACATAAGGAATGAAAGATGATGAGACAGTGCTGTTATAAGAAAGGAAGCAAAGACAATGCGGTGTGACGTGCAGGGCGCTCTGAAGTGTGTTATTCCTCTTATTCCAGAGCAGTTTGTCGACTGTTTATTAACAGATGACATGTTGTACTGTTATCTGTTTATAGTTACATTTAATGTGGTGGATTGCAGGCTTGTGAGATATTGATTTTTCCTTGTTTTCGATTTACCAGGGAAAAGAGGTTAACGATTTAATCATCCAGATCAGAGAAAAGATTCAGAGCCTAAAAAAGGACAGGAAAACAAGGATTTCCACCATGTGAGGTTTAAGGATAGTATGAGGGCATAACAATATTATTATCTGTACACTAAGGAAATGCTTGCCAGCAGCACCAATCGTTAAAACTCAGCGGAATGGTGGATTTTTAGGTGATTCTGCTGTAATGTCCAGTAAACAGTGCAGTAATTACAGTAGGTTTTTTTTCTTTTTTTTTTTTTAATCCTTTTTAAATTGGTTGCCCGGTGTCCACATGGTCCGCATTTTAAATCTCGATCCGCTTTTGCTCAGTGATTAAATGCGTCTGAGCTCTGACCTCTACAGGAGAGCCGAGAATCAGAAGTGTTTTTTGGTTTTTTTTTCAAGTCAATTTACCATCAATAAATATAGGTAATCGAAATATACATTTGTGGTCAGTAGTTTACATACAGTCATCATTGACATGAATGTCATGGCAGTGTTGGGCTTTCAGTGATTTCTTTGACCTATAATGCATAGGTTTTAATTTATTTTGGGTTTTCTGAAATCAGTCCAAGGTAAAAAAAAAAATGCATATAGGGTCAAAAATATACATACAGCACACCTAATATTTGGCTAAATGTTCCCTAGCAAGTTTCACCTTGACCATATGCTTTTGGTAGTCATCAACAAGCTTCTGGCAAAATTCTGGTTAGAGATTTCACCACTTTTCTTGGCAGAATGGTGGAGTTCGATTAAATTTCAATTTAAATTTCAGTTCAATTTAGACTTGATTTTTAAGCACAGTTCACATATTCTCAGTAGGGTTGAAGCCATTCCTAATCCATTCCACAACCAGCTTTGATGTGAGTTTGGGTTTGCTATGCAGTTGGAACATTCAATTGTGTCCAAGTTTCAACCATCTACTTGGTTGTTTGAGGCTATGCTGCAGAATTCTGAGGTTCTTGATTATTCCTTCCACTTTGTGCAATGCACCAGTTCCACTGGCAGCAAAACAGCCTCAGAGCATGATGCTACCACCATCATGCTTAACAGCTGGTACAGTGTTCCTCTGTACCTCTGGTAATTTTGGCCGAACAAGTCAATCTTTGTCATCTGACCATAAAACTTTCCTCCAGAAGGCTTTTTCTTTGTCCATGTGGTCAGCTGTTGACATTAGTCGAGTTTTAAGGTGTTGATTTGGAGCAGGCGCTTCTTTCTTACATCAGTCCATGGCGAGGTAACGTTTGCTTGACTATAGACAGTGTTCCAGCAGCCGACAGTTCATGCCAGGACTGGGCTTTTATGGTTCCTGGGTTACTCCTGTCCGTTGGAACCAACCTCTTCTTAGCTAAGGGTGACAGTTTGGTTCTTCTTTCAGACTTTGGTAAAGTTTCTGCACCTTTTACTTGTGCTTGTACCAACTCTTTTTATGTTGTGCACAGAGAAGTTACCAGCTGTAGTCAGTCATTATCAATAGCAGGAAGTTAAGAGCCCTTGGTAAGTTATAAGATATTTTGGAACTTTCAGAACCACTGAATAATTATTATCTAAGTGAGTGAATAGTTTGACCCTGTATGAATTTTGACCCTGTGCTGATTATAGAAAACCCCAAAATAAATAAAAAATGGTGCACCAAATTCTTGGGGTTTTTTCTATTAAAGATGTATGTGGTGCAATTATTTTGCCACAGAAAAAGAACAGTTCAAAGAAGTTACTGAAAGCTGAATATTGCCATAAAATTCATGTCCATGTTAACTGAATGTAAACTTCTGACCACAGCTGTATTAAATATAGCTAAAATGAGCATAAATTGATAGATTTTATTTTACATGAATGAATCAGAACATTTCCATTTATCTTGACGGAAAGTGAGGATGCCATGAGAGTCTATTCAAGAGCAAGTGAGATGGAAGGAAGGGGGCGGAGCTTCCAGGAGGTGTTAGTTAATATCGGAGAATTCAAAACACTTGCAAAATTTTTCCAGATTAATATGTTGATTGGATTATCTCTAATGTTTTATTATTTTTTTATTTGGTGGATTTGTTTGGTGGAATTTTTTTTGAGTGAAATCTCGCATTAACATTCTTCCATGTTAAATTAGGAGCTCATGCGCAAAATGTATGAAGGCTGCAGGTCTAGTAATAAAATATAACAATAGTAAACATCACTAGCTATAGTGGCAGTATAAAATCATATAGGGATGAGTAAATCGATATATGGCATTAGCCTAGTAGAATGTCAGGGAAGCAAGTTAGTTCCTGTTTCTTCTTTTTCCCTCACTTTAAAAAAAAAAGTAAGAAAATACAGCATTTACCTCTGACTGTAACATACATGTTCCAAAATGTTATTTAGTTTTTTTCCTTAAAGACCGTTTCAGCATAGCAACAGTAATACATTCTCTTTCTTTATTCAGCTTAAGTTACTTAACCATCTTCCATACAAGTCCCTGGGGACTAGTTGTTACTATAGAAACAATAATATATTAGAACGTTCATATTATTATAAACCTGTGATTTGCTTATAGCTGGCACTATTGACAGAGTTGCTGTTACAGAAAATCAATCAACAACTTTTAACCGGGTTCAGAATCAATAATTTAGCTGCGCTGTAGTATTAATGCATGTAGTTGTTAGTCGATGTCTCAAGCAACGAAAGATACAGTACAAGAGAAAGTGGGACTGTTGTGCCTAACTAGCAAGCTTATTTCTGAAATTAAACAAAGTGCATTCTGTAAATACTTGGGAAGTTCCTAAACACCGGCACACCGGTGTAAATTAAGGTGATGCTAGCCTTAATTTAATGAGTGTAAAAAAGGGCATTTATATCTATTCTGAATTGCCAGTTTATAAGGCGCACTACTCCAGTACTATGTTGCAAATCCAAAATCTTTCAGCTTGAATTTGCCTCAACGTGGATTCTACCACAGACTGGTTAATTGTGCTGTACCAAGCAGAAATTGTGCAGTTGATAGCACAGCTCTTTCCACCTCATCCCAGGGATACTTGAGATCCAGAGAATGTGCAGGTCACTGAAGCAAGATCGTTGTTATGTTCCAGATGCATGTGATATGGTGTGCAATCATAGTGGAAATATCCATTCACGTAAGGCTAAAATATAGCAGTGAATTCATATAATGAGAAAGAACGTGTTCTCAAAAGGACATTTTTAGAGAACATTAGGGGCCAGTGGGGCCTGGCCCCACCAGATGTCACTGTGGAGCAGTCCACAACATGATCAATAATTCAGTGTAACAAGTAAGCCTAATATATATTTTTTCCTTTGTAACTAACATTGTTGAGTTTTTATTGAATATGTCATTGATAGCACTTTCCAAAACGTTCCGAATAACTTCCTTTACCTGTAGTGTACAGGTCAGTACTTCTCCTAGCAGTCTTCCTTTGGTGAGCATGGGGCAAGCCCATCAGCGATCGTTTAACCAAATGAGCAGCTGGAAACCGTGTGTGCATGTTCAACTGTGCATTTCTAATAATGTGGGAGCTGTGGGATACGATCATGTTGGCCCCATGCTGAGAGCAGCCAATAAAAAACAGAATGATGACATACATGATGCTTAGTGAACATTGTTTATGCTATCAACGTTGCTACACAGCTAGCCAATGCTAGTGCTATTTTGGCTGTAGGTTAAGGCCTAGCAAGCAATTGGTTTCCCTGTTCCACAGTGCTGCTTTGGATGTGTTATTAAAGTTGCAGGCCGCAGTGATCGTATACTGCTTGATAATTTCAGATTTGTAATGCGAATATGTATAACAAGGTAATATACCAGTTGTGTGAGATGCTGCTATTGCCTCTTTTGATGATGTTACTCATCTCCACTTCAGCTAACTCGTGCGCTTTCGTTGCGTTAATGCCTGCATTTATGATTTCACTGATGGTGTGCATTTGTGTTTGGATTCTTTGAGCAAGTAGGGTGGTGTGTAGTTTCATTGATGAGTCGGATGCTGCCCATAGAGAGTTTATTGTGCCTCACCAGGTTTTCTGTGCCAAAGACGCCACTGAAAAGGACTCATGTTGCTTGTGCCAAAATGTAATATTTTCATCTTTGGATTTGTCCAAACTGGCAAATTATTTTCCACCTTCAGTGCTTTTGAGTTGCCAACTAGAATCCTTGAAAACAATGCAGTTTTTCACTTTAGTCCACTCAAGTCGAAGTGGTGCATATTTAATCACAATATAAACACCAGTGTTGAATGCTGCTATTATTTCCCTGTTGTGACAAATCTGTTTGCGTTGATGATCTGTAATACATTTCCTTATTTCCTTGTACATATAGGATCCCTCTTCTGTAGGGTCAGTGGTAGTTTTATTTATATTTTCATCATTTGAAATAGATGTCAGCTGTTTGAAGAATGCAAGAATCGGCAGACCTGGCACTAACTACACTATTTTCAGTTTCATAAGTTAATTAAGCATTAAGTGAAAACATTGCTCTGCCTGATTTGTCACATGACAAATATACACTTTATTCGAGCATATGGATGAATCTAATACACTCTCAATTCAGCTTATTAAGTGAACCATACACAAATCACAGCCCTATTTTAGGTGATTTGTAGGGAAATGCAAACGCACAATATCATCTCACACTGCTCTAATTTCAACATAAGCAATAACTGTAGCGATGAGTTCTGACTTTTTTTGGGTAACAGGATTTGTATATTTTTATGGTTTTGAATTAAATAGTACTTGTGAGAAGAAATGATCTTCTCTGGCAAACATCTCCACACAACAAAGCCAGCATCACATTCAAAGTAGCGGATATTTATTGGAACATATGTTTGCCTCATTTTGCTCTTTATGATAGTATAAATATATGGATAATACATCAAGCTCATCTATGCTCTGTGTAAAGACTTTTTCTATCTTGTCATCATCTTGTCATATCAATTATCAAGCTGACAAATTTATTCATATGTAAATCATTTGAAGGAGCATTTACACTAGAAATGTGATAGTCATAAAAATCCAACATTCATATCTTATGAGAGATGCTGAGTTTGTGTAAATTTATGCATAAGGAGACTCTCTAATGTGAACCTTCATTGATCGGCTTCAAATCTCATAATTGGTGATGAGTTACTGCAATTTCATGCATGGATTATGTTGTCAAGTTTAAATCACAAAACTCAGTCTTTTAGTATTAATGAGTTGAAATTAAAGAAGACATTTCTGAACAGTTTGTAATGGCATCCTGTAAAAGCAGGAAGAGTTAGTATGTGTCTGTAGCCATCATGCTGCAGTAGTTGAGCAGGATTACTAGAAGATTTAGTACGTGTTTTGCTTTTTGACCACTTTGTCATCATTTTGTCATTTTCAGCTCTGTGAGATTTGTCGTTTATGGAGTGTTGAGTGTGGTTTTGTAACTGAAATCCGCACGCGCCGTGTATGTGCTTGCTAATCTACAGGTGGTATTCATCAAAGTATGCATGTAAATATGACCTCAGTGTCAGTTAGTCAGTCACCGTTACAGAAACGTTTGAAAATCTGGCTAGTCCGTATGCCTAGTCTTATAAAAACATTCGAACAACTTGAAAAAATAAGACTGCTTGTTTGTTTTTAGGTAAATTATTGTTGATGAATATTATGAGAGACGACAGAATTCATACCAATAAAGGTATTCAAATTTCTCATGTTTCAAGCTTAATATTTTTCTTACTATGTTCACCATTATTAGTTCTGTTATAATGTCTGTTGTCAGTTGATGTTCAAATGTCTCCAAACTTGAAATGAAAACTGCTTGTTTCTACTGTTCGGCTTGTTTATATTGTGAGAGAACTGAATATTCAGTACTGTATTGCCTCATTTAGCAATGTTTCTGTAAAGTTCATGTAAGCCAAGCCAAATTTACAAAAGTTTCAGAAGTGTTGATATGTTGATCAATGATAATCACCTGCAAATTACCAGACATGTACAAGACCCAGCAGATTTGCATTTGGTGACACCCACGAAACTCCATAAAAAAGCAAAGCTCCCAGTGCTGAAATAATGCGTTTATAAAACAAAAAAAAGACTTCGCAAGAGGTGGACATGAAAGTTATTTGTGACTAATAAAAATATATGATCTTTAACAGCATAAGAGCACCTGAAAAGGTTAAAATCTAGAGACAAATTACGGGAAAGGTTAGTTGTGAATTAAGTGAGGTGAAAAGAAAATAGTGTGACATGAAAACAGGGGAGAAAAATATGTTCTGCACTGTACCCAGGTTTTCATGCATACCAGGCACGTCGCACAGGGAAACTGGGAAACGGCGACCTTTCTTTTGCTATAATTATATGATTGGTCTTATTGGTTGTAATTTGTGGGTTTGTGTAGGCTCACTTTCTTAATTTTCATGTGCTGTTTTTCACCAAATGTGGTGGGATTTTTATTCCCTGGCCTAGTGAACTAGCAAGAAGACACATATGTTATAAATGTAAATAATTAAACCTTTTAAACTTGACAGTACAATCCATATATGAAAGTGCAGTAATCCAGGCAAATTATACGATTTGAAGTCAGTCAGGTTTATATTTTGAGGTTTCCATTAGTTGGTCATCTTTTGCATAAACACTCAGGAGAACGGGTAGGACACGAACATTTTTTTTTTATTTTATTTTTTAACTTTTATTTTCAGGAATACCAAATTTCTAGTGTAAATGCGTGCACGAAAGATTTAGGAATAAATCCGTTTGCATCCAGTTTGATACAGACATATCCCTTCTTTCCTCTATCTACCCTGTGTGATCTACCCAGAGTTGGGGGGTCTTCTCTAACATGACACTTCTCAGCTGCAAGTGTGGTTATACTGCATACATCCTGCTCTCTTGCATCACTCTGGAGCATCGTGGGATGTGTTATTGTGTGTATATGTGTGGGTGTGTATGTGTGAAAGAGAGGTTAAGGGATCTGCTGGAAAGGTTACTTTCTAAACTGCCAGATCAAAACTACACAGCAGGGAAACCTCAGATCAAAGAAGTAGCTTTACTTGAAAAAAAAAAAATTCAATATTTTAGATTGTTTTGCCGAATCATAAGTAGAAATAGAAATAGTTTCATAATTGAAATTTTTTGCATGTTTACCTGGCTTTTAAATGAATGAATGTAATAATAATAATAATAATAATAATAATAATAAATTAACCTGAAATTTGATATACTGAAGAAATGTGTATATATATCCACAGCTGGATTAGGCATGACTGACACGTTTGGAATGCCACTAGGCTGTCGCTGTTATTGACTGACACTTCATGGCACTATCTAATGCTCCATGCCTATTTTGTTCACAAAGTGGTGATTTAAAAAATCACTATTTCTGACTTAAGCATGCTTTATACTTTTTTTTAGACTAACTGTCTAAAATGTCAAGTCATTGTGTGTGGATGCACACTTAAGCATAAATCGTCTACTTTGCATGTAATGTTCGCTTGTACACTACAGGCAGTGTGGAATGAACCAAACCAGAGAAATCTCATTCCTAAACCACGAGACAGCACTATATGAATATGGAACAGAAAACTCCATGGGTGTAATTTTGTTTTGAAAAGTGCTGGGGACAAGAATGATGATTGTGAAAATAAAAAGAAGAGGAAAATTTTGTTATTTGCACCAAAATCATTTCGGAAACCATTTTCACTTATGTGTATCAAACATTTCCTATAATAAAGCACTTGAGTTCAACTGCTGATTACATTTTATATTTGCAAATGCCTCAAATTAAGAATTGTAAGTTTGTAAATAAGTTCCTGATTCATTATCATTCATTCATGAAATTCATTCATGCTGTTACTTTATAGCTGACAGGATACAAGAGTTTTATCATAGAGGAGACATTATAGACGAACACCATCCATCTTAATTAAGAGCATGAATAGAGCTATTAACAGATATTTTCAGAAAACATTTTTCAAGAGTTTGCCAAAAAAGGTGAAACTAGTTGTGTGCATCAGGACTGAAAACGTATACGCATAAGTGCAAGGTTTTTACTTTCATGCTGAGCCTGAGAGGCGCCGAGCATGAAGCTTGCGGGCAGATTTGCCAGGTCTCCCCACCCAAACTATGTTTTGAAAGCTGCATAAAAAGACTTCAAACTATCCCAAAAGTTTGCTGTTGGACACCCTTGTGTTGAATATTTTACTTTTTTCATCTTTTCATCAAGTTATGTTACGAATCAGCTTAACAGTAATGCAGAGCATGCAACGTGCACAGTATCTCTGCTGGGATCTCCAAAAATAATAATGTAACAGATTTTTTTTAACTCTGCCTCTGGTGGATCAATCACAATTGATAAAGGACTGGTTAAATTAGTTTATAAATAGTTTAATTAATTTTGGTTGTTGTGGAGCTTTTGTGATCCCAAACTAAATATAGAGTGAGGGAGAAATAAGTATTCAGACACTTTTATTTTTGTTATTTAATATACTTCCAGTGCATACAGTTACGATGAGAAATTTATA
>JAQQZU010000009.1:10783154-10793401 GCA_030068025.1 Parauchenoglanis punctatus | reverse complement strand
TTCCTGCAGTCTCGAACCCAGCAGCTCGGCTTTTGCTTTTGACAGACCCAAATCTCTGACCAAATCGTTCAATTCAGGCTGTGTTATCAGATGTGGATCGCCTGATGAGCACAGTTCAAAATCCGGGTCAATGTCACTGTCAGTATTGCAGTTTCTTCATCTGGTTCATCTAATGTTCAATCCTCTGGTGGTTTCAGACTTGGAAGACTATTGTCATGTGGCACGGGTCTCATTGCTGAAGGCAGAGTAGGATATTCGATTGACTTCTTGTTTTTGGCAGAGAAACCAGACACACGCAGAAGTAACAGTCAATCACATGGTCTTTCAGTTCTCGCCATATCATCGGAACAGCAAACGGCATCGTCTTTCGAGTGCCTCTGAGCCCGGCTCTCAGACTGACAGCACGTCACACAGCAAATGTGAGGCGCCCATTGCTTGTCTTGATCACCAATTTTGCAGCCGAGATACAGATGATAAGCTTTCTTCACAAGAGCAGTCATCCAACGTCTCTGAGGCGCAAGTGTATATTCGCCACAAATGTAGCAGAATGTATCGCGGCTGTTACAACATTAACGAGACATATCGCCCGACACCAAAACGTCTATAGCATCAGACATGCAGATATGCAGATACTATACTTTACTATACTGATACTATACATACACACTAACTATGTATATTAACCAAATGAGCAGGATCGGTGTACGCAAGCCACCTTTATAGCATGCTGAGACAACGTCAAGCTCGTTCAGACCTGCCCAGGATGTCAACTTCCACAGAACAGCTTCCAACCTGGCCTGATTCCATGCCTGGACATGCCCAGGCTGCGCAAACCGCTGTTGATATGTCACTTATGGGAGCAAAAATGTTTGGATACAAAAATAAGAAACAATCATGACAAAACTGAAGATTTCTCTGAAATGGTACATTATGGGTAAATTTTGATGTGATATTCGTGATCAGCACCCAAAATCTATAAGAAACACCAAACAGTGTTCAAGAAGCAAAAACTTTGTTGTGCAGTGTAATTTGTCATTTTGCACAATCATATGTGTATTCAGTGCTTGCATAAGTATTCATGCCCCTTTACCTTTTCTATATTTTGTTTCAAACTGAAATTGAAATGGACTTAATTGAGAGTGCATAAATGATATAATTGTGCACAAAATCACCCAAAATATTGAAGTGGGATTAAAAAATGAATATCGTTTGACAACTTATTTACATAAAAAAAAGGAAAAATTGATTGCATAAGTATTCACCCCCCAGTTCTGTTACAACCGATTCAGTTCAATGTGCAATTCAAGTGTCACACAATCTCAATATAAATATGCCTGTTCCAGGAAGACCACAGAGTTTTTTTAGAGAACATACCACAATTGAAAAATACCATAATTAAATACATTAGAAATTTCATTTTAAAATGGAAAGAAATTGGAAGAAACTGTCCAGCACAAGTTCGTAAGCAGGTAATAGAAGTCATAGAAGCAACCAAAAGGCTAATACTTATACAAGTCACTGCATCATCATTGATTCAATAATCTTGGAGGAGTGTACATTATGAGGGTATATAAGAGCTTGGAAATTAATAGCATATACTGTATTTACATGGCCAGAATGATGGCTCTACTTTGCTTGGAGTGTTATGTCAATATTGAAGTGTTGGCAGTGTTGTTTTTGGTGAAATGGTAGTCCAAGCTAAATATCACTGAGGTTACGCTACATTCTATGAGCCCAATCATAAAAATGTTAAGAAATAAAAGAACCTGAGTGAAGTTAAGCTGACTAATGTAGCTAGCTAAAAGATTCTTAACATTAGATGGATGTTTGTAAAAAAATAACCTTATCAAACAAATTAAATTAAAGGGCCATATTCAGAGTTGAAGTAAGAACACATAGTAAGGATTTAATACTGAAATTGCACACATTGGTTTTCAGGCCTCAAACATACTTGAACTCTGGACTTAAGTTTTATTCAGGAGTTACATGAGCGATACACACGGAACAGAGTTTGTGTAAAAGGAGCAATGAGCAGCGTTAAGTCCAGTGCCACTCTCTGATAGTTTGCTGTAACCACGTTGACACACTGAAATTCATAAATATAACACTATTAATTATCATCCATTTAAAGCCCATAAATATTTTATGGAGGTCATCCTGAGGAGACAATGCTTACCTCAAGGAGCGGACTGTTTTATGGATAAAATTATGAAGAACTCTTAAAGTGAGCTGTAGCAGTGCATATTTTCTTTACAGGAGAGTTCATCAAATGAAGTAAAGCACTTGAATTAATTCAACAACTCAAAGTAGCGAATTAAAAGCATGATAAAGTATATTATATCCCACATTACAATTTGATGACCTCAATTTAATGGCTTTATGAATTTGTGAGCATGAGTAAAAGAAAGAAAGAAAAACAAAACAAACAAACAAACAAACAAACAAAAAAACAAATAATAGGATGTGCTGGATCAAGTGCTATTTTTTAAGCTGCTGAATAATGAGAGTGGAAGCCATATTGTTAAACTAAATTTGATATGATTGATATGATTTTTGATATCGTGACTTTTCATGCAGCAATTATAGTATATAATATAGTGTTATATAAAAGTACTGAATTGGTTGTTTATTTGAATGGTGCCGTCTTCTCATTTTATATCACCATTTTAGTCATTTTTTGTTTTTCATTTTAAAGTTGTCTCGCTTTTATGTTACAGTTAAGCGGCCAACTCTGAATGCGGCCCAAAATACATAAATACTTGACAGTGTTGGATTACTGGCTTATAATAACTTAGCTCCAATTTTTTTTAAAAGAACTATGTTATCTTTGCTTAAACTGTTAATGCTCATGTTTATGACAACCTCATAACCTTTCAGCTGCCAGCTTCATTAGGGAAGGAGCCATGATGGCCAGTTAAATTTCTGTAGGGACATGGCACTGATTTAGCACCTGTCTGAAAATTGTAGCGTTGTATGGTTAATCATAATTCATGTACTGTTGATACTCTTTAGGACCTGGTGCAGTTCAAGATGGTAACAGCGGCACAGAAGGGACATACACATCCGTCTGCTTCCTCCTCATTGTCACCCTGCAGCTGCTGGCCATGTTTTGATGGTGAAGAGGATCTCAGCTGGAATTGGTCCCATCTCTCTCGTCACTCATATCAACCCCTGCAGCCACCGATGAGAGCAGAGGGCGGGCATGTGATTCCCCACTACTCCTTTTTAATAATCATTCCATTTTACTTTAGATTAGTGTTATATAAATATCTCTTATATTTTTACTTGTCTTTTTTTTTCTTTTGCCCCAATTAAAATATATATATATCAATATTTATACATAGGAAACAGGCCTGTTGAGGTGAGGCTTGTCCAATATATATATTTGCATATAAAATTATTTCTGTAACTGTAGTTTCATTTAACCAATTGTAACCTCTTCTAAAACTTTAATATTACACTTAATAGACGAAAAATGCACGTCTCCCTTTTTTTGTTTGTCATCTCAGTCAATGACCTCAAGAAGTAAGAATCGCTGTACTATTACTTTTTAACATTTTTTGTAATATAGTTTTCCAGAAATTTAAGGGAGACAAGGCATATCTCTTACTCCCCATTGTATTTCTTTTTTGGTGGTGGTGGTAATGTTTATAAAGTTTATTTTACAAATGAATACATATAATGTTAAAAAAAAAAAAAACAGAATTTGGTGTAACTTTAATTTTAAAATGGAAAGGCAAAGTGGGGATTCTGCAGAACCATTAAGAATCTCACTACTAACGCTTAATTTAGTCTGCAGGAAGTGAAATTAATGTTTGGGATAATTTAATGTAATATGATGAACCCCAATTCAAAATCATTGTTTTCTTAGTTTTCTTAATATTATTAAGCAACAATAGATTTAAACTCCAACCCCTCATTGTGTCTTTTTTTTTTTTTTTTTTTTTTTTTTTGATGGAGTAGGGCTGCATCCTAGTGTTTGGGGTAAAAGCATTCCAAGCGGCAGACATTTTCATGACACCAACCGAGAGAGCCCAAAGAGCTATCAGCTAACATCTACATTTCAGTTCTCATCATTTTTAATAGTTTGGAGTCGTGGCGATACAAAAACATTGATATTACCATTACTGTTGTGGTATCTCGAACAAATTTTTTTTTTTTATGTCAACCCATCCCTGTATATTTTGTGTAATAATGCACCTTCTTCGATTTTTCAATAATCCTATCAAAGCTCCCATCCCGACATCAACTCATCATCACTAAGTTCTCTTCTCTATATGCATATTATTTGTACAAAGGGAAAATATGCACCTGTTTTTACTAAAGTTGTGAACCAGTTTAATACAATGCAACAGACTTTTCTATTTTACGTTGCTGCTCTGGTTGGAGTCATGTAATTTATTTCTGAAATTTGCATTGCGTTTTGCATTAGAGTAACTTCTAAAAAAAAGTTTATTGTAAAATCTGATATTAAGTAGTGTGCTTTCCACATGTCATACTGGGCAGGATCAAGTAAACTTGTCTATCATCGTCTTACCTTCAATATCTGAGTTTAAAATGCTATCATTGCGGAGCAGGTGTGTGGTCTGGTTAAGCACCTATACATTTTTTAATCGTTTTTGTCTCACTGTTGTTGTTTTTTTTTGCCTGAATATTTGCTATATTCCCAGTCAAAGTACCTCAAAGACAAAGCAAAACTCACATTGTTATGATTTATTTCTAAGCACTACAGTCAGCGTGCATGTCCAGATTTCAATTACAGGAAGACTTCAGTAACTGTGACTGGTGACTCAAAATAAAATTACTTAAAAAAAAATAATAATAATAGTAAATAAACAAATAAATAAATCACACATATTGAAATGTGCCCAGCATCAAGTTTTAGAAAACCATTATCCATCATCACAATGGTGGATTTCAAGCACAAGGTATAATTAAATTTCAAGGCGTGTGGACTGCATTGTGCACTGCCTTATGGCAGAATTTTGTATGTGGTTACCTATGAAGATATACTGTAAAGCACTGCAGTTGTGTCCTTTACTAATTTTTATTTTCATTTCCTTTTTCGTTAAATCAGGTTTTGGCCTGTATAAAGAGTAGGTGCAACCGAGTTTTCTTTCAAACCAATAGCATCATGAAAGCACAGAAATCACTTTTCATGAAATTTCAAACTTAAATTGCACCCACTCTTTAAGGCCATTTGTGACGTGTGTTTAGAAAGTGAACTTTGTATCTGGGTTTATGAGCTAAAGCAATTGGAAGAAGTGAACCTGTTCCTGCACCATGTTATCTTCTAAAAGGGAGTTGTGCTCGTCTGTGCATGGCCAGAGTCCACACCTTTACAACGGATGAGTGAATTGGTGCAAATGTGTTTCAAAAATGGCACCCAACCAAGTCTTTGAAAAAATAATGTATCGCTCCTCTCCTACATGATTCCTTGGAGGGGATCAAATCAAATTAAACTTCCTGTAATGTAAAGTAATTGTTGCTTCATGTTTTTCTTTATGGATATTGTGTGTTCATATTTAAGACTTACAACAATAAAATGTTGTATCTAAACAGAGCATGATTTAGTGGTTTAATTGTATTGGGGATTTTTTTCAGAGTGGAGTGATAGAGTAGTATAAATGCATTCAAATGGAAATTTAAGTCCAATTTCGGGAAAGATATTGAACACTGCATCAGAGGTACCACTAATTGTAGGTATGTTTTTGTCCCATTTTGATTTGTACCTAATGAAAACGAACTGCAAAATTTCAAGCTAAAAACAGTGGGGTAAATTGGGGAAACAAGAAACCTGTCGTTCTTCACCAGGCTTGTATTATTTAAAAAAAAAAAATCATTATTATTTATATTATTTTAATCAGTTCATTAACCAACACACTGATTACTGTATGCTATCATTTTGCTTATTTGAGATGAAGCTGGATTTTTTTCATAGGTTTCATATTTTCATTTTTAAATCTTCTAATATTTTTTTAATTATTTTTGGTCAAATATATGTGGTGGCTGAACGTTCAGTGCAGCCTTAATGACAGGAAAATGAGCATTTCCACCTATTCAGGATTAAGGAGAGTAGTGGAGGCATAATGATGCCAGCGGTGTAGTTTGGCTGTAGTGAAAACTCTATTCTGCAATAAACAACCACAACAACAAAATAATTCAATTCAATTCAATTTTATTTGTATAGCACTTTTAACAACACATTGTCACAAAGCAACTTCACAGAAGTATATAAATTCTTAATATAAACTTATCTAATAATCTATAATCTTATCTATATAATCTAAATTTATGATCTATAAATTTATCTTTGTATATCCCTATATGTCCCTAATGAGCAAGCCTGTGGCAACGCTGGCAAGGAAAAACTCCCTGAGATGACCAGAGGAAAAATCCTTGAGAGGAACCGGTCTCTAAAGGGACCCCATCCTCATTTGGGTGACATGGGATAGTGCGATTACAACCAATACACTTAACTGTATGTTATATATGTTTTATATGTATACAATAACAGTATTCTGGTTTCTATCATGGTAAATGGGGACTGTGTTGAGTTCATTAAAGTGGAATAAAATCTATCAATGTATATCTGACACCAGTGAATTATATTTGTTAGGGATTCCACTAAAATATTTTAGCTGAAAAGACATAAAAGGAGGATGAGTTTGCCCAAGTAATGTTAACACGTTTCAAATAATGATAACAATTAGAATTGATTCAAAAGTTGCCGTTGTTGCTGTTGCTGCTTTTTATTTATTTATTTATTTATTTATTTATTTTGCATCTGCACAGGAACAGGAGAGAGCAAGATAGTTCCAGTAAAAAAAAAACCCAAAAAAACATACACAGTACTATGCTACTGTGTCTTAGGCATATGAAACAAATTTCTGGAAAGTAAAACGTAAAGCTGACCTTATGAAATAATGAAATTAAATCTCTCCACTTAAAAGAAATATAGTACAATGTGCAGTAAACAGTAATAAACTAAACAAAGTCAGTATTTGGTGTGCCGACCCTTTGCTTATTTTTTCTTAAATTAGAAGTCCCAGGTACACTATGTAGCGTTTTATAAGGAAATGAGGAAAAAAATCTTTTTTATTTGCATGCAAAATCCAGGAGCCTTTATCATGTTTTTTTTTTAATGTAATACGTTGCTTTCTTTACTGACATTCAAAAAAATATATTTTTAAATAGAAATTATTATTTGGAAAAGTAATGTTCGGAAATATAAAATGTTTTTTGGACTGACTCAATAATGCAAAATTTATAAAAAATAAAAAAATAAATAAATATCTATAACAAAATTTGTACTAAAAAAGATGGTGCGTAAGCCTTAGCCTAAGGCTATACACTCTCATTTGTACCAGACAGCACTATATTTAGATAAACACTCTGAGAGTGCAGGGATGCTAAGACCTGGAGATACAGGTTACAGACATGTAGCATTCAAAATAATTTAAATCTTGTGTCAGATTAAACATATTCTAATAATGCATTATGGGTATTATGAGGATCCCTCTTGATAAAAAACATATAGACGATCGTGTCTTGATAGTGCTGATTCTGTCAGGGGTGTGGAGTTCTTCTTCTGAGATGTTATAGTGTGTGTCCACAATGTGTTTTTTGACATCCGATGTATAAAATATTGTCATATTGATTTACTCGCGGTTAGGGTTGGTTGGGTTTTTTGGTTGTTGCATGGCAAATAGGTGGTTTACATCTGTCAATCTTTACACCTGTGAATAATATACTGATGTTCTAATAAAGACTGTAACCAAACATGAACTCTAGCATTCCAGAAGTTCATAGATAAATGAAATCAAATTTAAAAATAATAAATAAAATTATAAATCGAGTAAATAAATAATAAATAAATGAAATCGTCAGCACAGGTATGTTCGGCAAACATCTCTAGGTTGCTTAAAGCTGACGGCCATGATTAATCACAGACAAAACTTCCCAATTAGTGTCGATAACATTGAAAAGCCACAGAACCCTTCACTACAGTGCACACATGAACAGCATTAACAGACATGGCTTATGGGAATAAATAGTACACGAGTTAAGTAGAGAGGCTCTACCAAGCTGTGATTTCCGATCAGAAACAAACGCAAAGCCATCTGGGAGTGAGAAAAATTAGGAGGCGGCTGTCTTACTAATTAAAGACCTCAGTTTCACTCGGATAAAGTGGCTTTAAACACAGCCTTCTTCCTGGCTTGGCTGATTGTTCGACACAGACAAACGTCTGGAGCTGTTTTAGAGGAGACATGTGAATTACAATCAGGGTGCGTTCTTTTGTTCAGTTAAAAGGCACACATCAAAATATTTCTGAGTTGGAGCCCAATGAGGGTGGAAGAAAGAAAGTTGTGTGAAAAGAGAAAGCTTGGTACAGGTGTATTTTTACTTACTGCTTTACATATTACAGAATAAAAGCATTCGAGTGAACACACCACACCACACACACACACACACGCACACACACATATATAAGCTTTTCTTGCTGATAAATCCAAGACCTGTGACTAAACAACTTGGCAGGGAAAAGTAGAAATTGCTCAGGAGAAAAATATCACTGAAAAGCAGCTGGTAAATATTCAAAGGCTTAAAGAGACACCAGGGGGAAAATCTAAATCTAATAAATCATATAATAATAAATTATTTGACAGCTATGTGTCTTCAGTCTCCACCCTGAGTGTTTATTACAAACACAAAAGGGAGAAACCAGGGAGTGCTCAGTCTTTTGTCTTGGAAATTTGTTTCGAAATGGGAAGAAAAACAGCAAACAAACGGAACAATTGGTGGTGATTTCTGCTCATCTCCGTGCTCCTGGTGGAGTTCTTTATCAGAGTTCACAGGATCTCCCCTCTGGAACTCCCGCTGAGCTGTCACTCCTTCAAAAAGCAAAACAGCATGAATAAATAAGCATATTGACAGAGCAAATTAACCTGACATTGACATTTCTTGGCTGTGGCACCTTTGGAGTGTCGGCCAGACTGTCAGTCTGAAGAACATATAAAAGAAAATGTTCTGCGTGTCCGCCTACTGCGGCGTGTATTTCAGCAACAAAAAGAAATATATATATATAAGGGATCATATTTTCTGCTTTCTTGCTATTGTTTAACCTCTCAGAAACTTCTTTATGGTTTAGCTCAATAATTTTTTGTGCTCACGACAACAGGGCTCAATTAAATTTTCAGCAGTGCTATTCATCAAACAAATCTCTTTATGGAATAAAACCAAAAGTAGAAGAAAATATTCTGAACTTTATTACACAGGACAGATACAATATTCATTCTCCAATTTAAAAAAAGAACAAGAAGAAGACAAGAGAATTGTTCACGTTCCCTCAGCGCTCTACAGTTTCAACAGGTCAGAAACGAGCCTGGAAAAGAAATCTAAAATACATTTTTAAAACACACTGAGATTCTGGAGGTCTTGTACATTGCACTAGCTTGATAAGGGTTAGAATCAAGTATAAGTAGAATAAGAGCCAACAACTTTTTATTCATTATTATTTAATATATTCACTGAATTGTTGATTCGTATTGTTCAGAAGGTGCTGGCTAGTTTTCAGCATGGCTCAGACAGTTTGACTGTAAATCACAGGTTTAATTTAATGTGCTGGTTTGAGTATGTTATCATTTCTACAAAGACTTGTATAGTGCATGCTTCATCTAAACTACTCAGTCTGCATGTTTTGGAAGGAGTCTCCAGTGTAAAGGTGCTTTGGAACAGGCAGAGGTAAAGCTGGAGATTTGGAAGTTTTCTACCATGGGTTTTCAGGATCAGAAGGCTTTCCAGTTTGCGGTTTCTCAGTAAAATGGCCTGCTGTTTTTTTGTCTTATTAACTTCAAGAGAAAAAAAGAGAGGCTGGTGAGAGAACGATGCAAGTTATAGATGATAACTTGTTTTTGTGGAATTTCCACAAACTATAAATGTAAAAAGTATGACATTTTTCTTTCATATTTTCTATATAATCAGTATGGTCACATTGTGTTTTATTATGTAAAAAGGTTTTACCACCATAGACAAATATTTTAGACGGCGTTTACCTTTCAGGAAGGTGTCAAAAACATCTGTTCTTTTAGAACTAAGGGTGTAGAGTGTGTTAGGGTTAAATTAGAATTAAAATAATATTGGCGAGTGGAACGGTGGTGCGGTGGTTAATGTAGGAGAAATTTATTCTATATTTTATGTGTTTTATCCCATTTCATATACCTCATGTAGTTATAATCGGGGTTTTT
>JAQQZU010000009.1:10765010-10777862 GCA_030068025.1 Parauchenoglanis punctatus | reverse complement strand
GCTTAACATTGACGAATCAATGAAGAGACGCCACTCTTCCGGGTTGTGATCACAACCCAAGGCCGAGAACAGAAAATTAAAAAAGGAGCAAAAATATTTGGATACAAATATAAGAAAAAACATGACAAAACTAAAGATTTCTCTGAAACGGTACGTGATGGGTAAATTTTGATGTGATATTCCTGATCAGCACACAAAAATCTATAAGAAACACCCAACAGTGCTCAAGAAGCAAAAACGTTGTTGTGCAGTGTAACAAACCCATAAATCCAAACAAAACCCCTTTTTGTTTGGAGAATTGTGCAGGAGATTCATGTTTGTATTGCACTGTGGAGCAGTGGATAGTTGTGTCTTGCAAAATCCTCAGTGTACAAGATTTCATTCCTAAGCTCTAATAAAACTGCATGTGTATTTGTGTGTGTGTGTGTGTGTGTGTGTGTGTGGCTAGCTTGTGTAATGTCATGGGCTGATAACTGTTTCTCCTTGGGAAGCATCCAAATCTCCTCATTAAGGTGTTGACTGCATTCCAGCTCTGCTTTTAGAGACAGAGTAACAGGTGCAGAGGTGTGACAGAGAAAGTGGCAAGCTTATCAAGGTTACATATAAGCGCTGAGGGAAACACAGGGGGATTATGGGGTTGGAGGGTGGGTTTGGGCTGTGTTGTACTGTATCTCTAATGTACTTAATGATTACATACACATTCAGTGTGAATATTCTATGTTGTTGCATATGTATGTATGGGAATAAAATGTATCTGATGCACTTTTAAAACCAGCTTCCCAAATTATTATTATAAAATAATTTAAAAAATGCATAATAACCATAACAAATAATGGTGTTGGCCTTATTTTTAATATCCTTCGCCATAAGGATTTAAGCATAGACATTCACAGGCACACAAAAATTAAAGTCATCCCTTAAAACCTGAGAGAGAACACTGGTAAGATACCTCAACAGATTGTAAACAAACAATGATAAAAACATACCTTTTTTAATGAAGGGTCTTTCTCATTTGTGAGCTTTTAATATTATAAATAGGGATGCACTGACAACAATACTGCTGTCATGTATTGGTCCAATACCTTACTCAGAGCTCATTGTGCCAATACTAACATTTGATACAATGTGGTACCACGTGAGATAAGCCGAGTGTACAGACGATACAGAATGACGGTGATCTGGACGTAATTCACGATTAATCACAATCAAAGCAAAGCAGCCTGAAAACTCATCAGGAGGAGCTAGAGCATCGTCCTACAGTACTAAAATCTTATAAAATATCTTTAACCTAAAACTCAGCACGAGGGGTTGATAGCTAGCAGCAGAAGGCAGAACACCCAATATAAACAGAGCTAAATGAAATGTTCCATGATGATTAATTGCTTAATACTAAGCAGGTTACTCATTTCAGTATCAGTATATCGTTATTGACGAGTACCAAAACACGTGCACATATTCTTATTGGGTCTGAAAAATATGGTATCAGTGCATCCCTATTTATAACCTTATGACCTTCTGGTCACCATTTAACAGGAAATTCCCCAATTATACAGGAACTGCAGGGAAAGTGTATAACATATTAATAGTTCTACGTTTTTGTCTGATTACACATGCGGTATTTAGGGCCTCGTTCCACATGTAGATAACATTTGCCGAAGTGTTATTCTAAATGTGCACAAATCTTATGTGCATCAAATGTTGCAAATCAAGTGTGTTGCCTACTTCCTAAACCTACATGTGTATATATCACTGTAAAGAGTGTCTAAAATAATATACTAAAAAGACCAGGTAAGGTGACTAACCTACTGACCTACTGTCTGTGTGTGGTAATGCAGCAGTCCTTCTTTACAAAATCAGAACATCATTTCAGTGACGGATGAACATTATAATACACACCAGACTGTTTTTTTTTTTTCCAGGAAATGTGAGCTATATTACGCACAGACTGACCTCACTCATATTCAAATGAACTGTAAGTATTCCACTGTATACATCTGTACATGTACAATAAATCAAATATCACATGATTTTTTGCACTTTTGTTGATTATTTAAAAAGAAGAATTCATTGCAAGAACTTCATATTTTTTTTTTTTTTTTTTTTTTACAAGGAAAGCTGACATGACACGGACATCTCAACTCACACATTTCAATACCAAGCAAAACCATCCATGTATTTTTTTTTTTAACGATCAAGTGACTTTTTGCTTTTCTTTGACATTAAAAAAATGAAGAGCTCACTATATTTACCAGCTAGTCAAAGAACCCTATCCTGTGCAGTCTCATGTTCTCATGGGACAGACTCTTAGTCCAAATCTATTTTCTAGCCCAACTCTTGGAGGAAAAAAAAAAAAAAGAAGTTCAAACCAAATAATAACAATAATAATGGTTTGTTTCTAATGATGGGACTTTGAGTCTGTCTTGGTGTTATGCCGAGAGAAGCAGATGCAGTTGTTGGTGTCTCTAGCATCAAAACTTGAGATAAAAGAGAATGAGTGTGAGCAGTGGGCAGATGGAGCTGGATGGAGAAAGTGCAGCGCTGTTCACATCGTGTATCGCTCCTGGGCCTGTGGAGAGAAAGAAAGTGCACATTCTGAGCACTTACAGCATCTCTATATGACTCAAGTGCTCAGGTGTGTGTGTGTGTGTGTGTGTGTGTGTGTGTGTGTGCACCTAGGTCAGTAATTAATGAAACTCTTTACAGTCCATAAAAAATAATATCAATCATAATAATAAAAACCAGACAGAGCCTTATTTAAATGAACATTTATTCCATCTCTGCTACTATTACTTACAGTAAAATTCCACCCTGAATTACCTGTAAATTAATCTTCATACACATCCAGGATTTCATTTGTAATTCAATTCTGTATTGAGTTGTTAGTTTAAACCAGAGACGACTTAATAACACTTTCTCTTTCCTGTAACTGAAATCACAAGTTTCAGCCGATACTGATACCCATCCAATATTGTTTTCTTTAAAAAAGTACTGAGCTTTAAAATCCTTTTTTTATTACCTGAAGAACTTCAGTTAAACTCTGTCACACAAAAATCAATATAATAAATATCAGAGTAAATATAATAAATAAAGAAGTATAAAATATAAAGATAATAAAGCCATTCCTAACAAAAGAAAAAAAGAAAGGCTTTTATGTGTGAATAGTTCCAGTTCCAAAAATAAATTTCTTTCTTTCCGAATCCAATTTCAAACTTTGTCATTTTTATTTGAACGATCTGATATGTTTTCTCTAATACCTGATCCACCATTTTTGGCTGGTACTGTATCGATAACGATACTGAGTATCAGATTGGTGTCACCTCTACATTAAACTTCTTTCATTGACATGTTGATCTATTTTCACTTTGCCTCACAGTTACCTACTTTGCCCACAATGCAGTTCTAATACCTGCAATATGGGTAATATGAGTGGAACTTCAGCCCATGCTTCATCTCTCCTCTTTTAGTCTGTCCAGCTCTCTCACCTCCTCTTTTGTACACTCAAACAGACTAAAACGTTAACTTTCATGTGAATACCATGGCCAGCCATTCTGCATGTCATCCATAGATCACTAACAAGCCAAGCTCTGATGTAACTGAACGCAACTGCATCCAACTGAAAATCCAGTAGATGGCAGAAAAATTCAATAGTGATAAAACACAGTCAGTGTAGAAATATGATGGCTCATTAGGAAATACATCCGGACATATAAAGTGGTTGTGGTTTGCATCTTTCCATATCAAAGAAGAGGCGACTACTGTCAATTTCCCAGCAGCAGACAACCGCTAACGTCTCACAGGAATAAGGAAAACTCAGCATTAACCCAGAAACTAGCGCTGGAATCATGAAATTCATCACAATTATATTTACATAAGTAAATGTAACATGTTTCAGGGTGGGATTTTTCTTTAAAAGTAAGTCTTAATGAGACTTTAGAATTATAAGGTTTTATCTGTAGGAAGGTGTTATTTACTTCCCAGTGAATATATGTGAGAAGTTTTACACCAAAATAAAAAATGCTTCTTAAAAACAAAATTATAAAGCCTGAAAGTTATATCTGATTTGCCCTTTTTAGGGTGAAAACCTTAAAATCACAAAATTGTCAGCTAGAATTTATCCGAAATATTTAATTAACACACAGGTCAAGTGATAGCAGTTAGCAGTTGTAACTTTTCTAACACATTTGAAATCAACCTCAGTTGTTAACACTCCTAGACTGATTATAGACATTCAGTTAATGTTGATGCAAACCAAAAAATGACTAGATCGAAATGGATTTATATTAATAAATAACTTTCCTTACCATAAAGGATTATGCTTGCATTTGTGATTCCCAGTGTGTTCATGGCCACACACGTATAGTTTCCATAATCCTCTTCAGACACGTTGAAAAATATCAACAAGGACTGTTTACCTTTGTTTTCGATTTTGACTCCATTGAGTCCGTTGAAAAGGCTGCAATGAACAAGGTCAGGTTAGTAGTCCAAAATTCTCAGGTTAGTTAGGTTAAGTATTGAGCAGAAAAAGTATTACATTGGGTTTGACACTGGTACAGCATTTCTAGCTAACTGGAGATCTGGTCTTTCAGTCAGTCAGTACACTTCATAATGAGCTCTCACTTGCACAACTGTTTGTGAGCACAACTTTTAGATGCTAGACTGTTAGTATAAACTGTAAGACAAATAAATCCAGATCTGCCCTTTCCAGTTAGATCTAGATTTTTTCCTGCAATAAATAAAGAAACCACAGACATTTCTCAACTCAAGAATACTTTCATATTACTTAGACGTTCCAATTCTAAAGTATTTAACTTGAAAACATTTATACGTTATAAAGCTTCAGTAACCACCAGTAGATTTTTTAATATCGCTGTACTAAACCATTTTCAGATCTGTTCCAGGCTTTGATACGAATGAGCGTGAGCAAAGAAGTGCTATTTTTTTCGTAAAAATATTCAAATGTTCTTGTTTTATTGTGTGCATCTTTTGTATTTCCTTTCCCTAGCTGGTTCCTTGCTCTCATTTATATAGGCTTGCCATTCCACCGATAACACACACATCTTGAAATTGCTTCATTGTGAATTCACTGCAATTCACCCACAGGTCTCAAAACTTACATTTAAAATGGGTAACAAGGGTTACAGGGGAATTATTACATTAGATTTATATGTTTTATTTTAAACACAATGGCCTGTCTAGGGTATTACATAACACATAATTCTCTATGTAGTCCATTGTGATGGAAAAGAACTTATCTTTATGCATTTAATTCGAGGAAGATTAGAGCCTAATCCCCCAGTAAAACTATTCTTACAGGAATTTATTTCTTTAAAAAAGCCACTGCTGCTCGAAACGTTTTACACAACTAGGGACTGAGATGGATCTTGTTTAAATCTGAAGCGCTGAACTAGAGATATGCCTCTGTTTTTCATTCCAATTGCTTCATGTTTACATTCTCATCCCTCACTATTTTATTCAGAAACTCAGGGTTACACTTATCCTCATGTGCTGTGCACACACAGACATCTCACATTTATATAAATACTCACTGGTCAGCTGTACATCTGCTCATTCATACAATTATCTAATCAGCCAATCATGCGGCAGCAGTGCAATGCATAAAATCATGCAGATACAGATCAAGAGCTTCAGCTGATGTTCACATTGATATTGGAAAGATGTCGTCTGGTCTTTTTCCAGTCTTCACCTGTCAAGTTTGGTGGGTCTGTGCCGACTGTAGGCTTAGATTCCTGTTTCGGGCTGACAGAAGTAGAACCCCATGTCATCTTAAGCCATCCACCTTAAGGTTTGGAATGTTGTGCATCCTGGGATGCTTTTCTGCTCACAACGGGTGTAAAGATTATTTCAGTTACCGTAGACCTCCTGTCAGCTCGAACTAATCTGGTTTTTATTTTCATACTTTCGTTCTCCTCTGACGTCGTTGCCACATATTTGGCTCACTAACTTGGCTGAACAAGCGAGGGGTTCCGAAGGAATGGTGGTATATATAGATATGTAAGCAAAATCTCCATTTTTCACCATCTATTTTAATGAAGGAATAAAGTGCAATGCTCAGACTCAGAATACTATTTTAATAAATGATTTTTCACAGTCTCAGCATCTCAACATCTTTTTTCAGGCTTCCAGGTCAACTATTATCTCAACAGTTTTCCTTAGTGTTACATTGCAATGCCTGATTATCTCTTTATGCTCGTATCTTTTGCAACCGGATGTAAGTCCATTGTAACATTACTGCCAAAACCAGAATAAAACATGTGTTCGGCTCAACTCCCCGAAGGTTAAAGCCAACTCTCTATGGCCTTGTTCTGGAACACCAACAGATCCCCAAAGGTGCTGCTTTGTATCTGTGATTCTGTGTGTCCTTGTTAGCTGTTAACTGTGAAGTGCTAGGAACATCGTTTTAAAACTGCCATTTTAAAATAGAAAACGTACCGACGCTCTTCTTTGTACCACTGAAAGTCAGCAAGAGGAACAGCTGAAGCTTCACACTGCAGCACTCCTCTCTGTCCGACAGCAGTCCCTGTGCTGCGGGCTTGCGAAATGACCGGAGGATCTGTGGGGTGAATGCACTAGACTAATGATGATCATAAATGACCGTGTCAGTGTTATCGAATGTACAGCAATTTCTTGCATATCAGTGGGACTGACAGTAGACTTACAGTTTACCGTGACTTGCACCGTCCTCACATCTGGGGTCGAGATGTCGTTTGAAGAGATGCACTCATATGATCCGGACTGCTCTTTGGTGATCGCAGTCATCTCAACATACTCGCCCTCGTTGATGAATCTACGACCTGCGATAAAAATCCAAGCATTCTTGTTTATAAAAAGAAACACTGCTCAAAATGTGAAGTTAAACAGACTACTCTAACACAAATTAAGTATCTGCTTTCAAATATAAGTATCAATATACAAGTATCTGCTTTAAAACATGTAATATAAAATGGTGCATTTAATTGGGAAAGGCACATTCCAGTACTCAAAACACTGCACAGCATTTGAACCACACAACCAAACCAGGTGGTCATTTTGACTTCATTATCAATATCAGATGTAGGATTCTGATAATGATTCTGTACACCAAAATGAAACTTTGGCCAAAAATAAATAAATTAATCAAAATGGGCAAAAATCACTGAACACTGAATTACAATTTCTTCCTGCAGTAAATCAGGACATTTGAATTTAACACCTATCTTTTTGATATTTCAGTATGAGCTTTCAAAATTATTCCACGTAAAATTTAGAAGATTAATTTGTGATCACAAAGACTTTTTGCACAGTTGCTAATGGTGGCTGTTCTAATATGTAGCGACTACCAACTGGCCTAAATCAAACCCTGTGCACATAAATTCTCTGGCCAGATCAATACAACTACCTTACTCAATCCCATTTGCAACTCATTTACTATTTGGGGATAAAAATGAACACATCTTTATCAGCTATCGCTAGAGATAACAGTCTAATGTACAAAATCAGAAGAGACCTTGATCAGTGGAGATCAATGACAATCCCCTTTTAAGGAAGAATCTCTAGCATTGAAATGGATATCCTTCCAAGATTGAACTTTCTTTTTTCTATGCTCCCTTTGCCTCCTCAAATACATCAATGAAGCCAATTCCCTGACACCTACATACATTTATATGGGGTAACAAATGTACTAGAACATGTCATACTACACTGTAGAGTCATAAGCAATCTGGAGGTCTCTCTTTGTCTGAAATCAATATATATTAAATATATTTACATGTTTTCAGGTGAGTGCTTTGGCCATTTAGATGAGCACCAGTTGTAGAGTTCCATGTCAGCCAATTGAGGAAGACTGCAAGGCTTATATTAGTCTTAACCTCATATTAGGCTATATTAGTCTTAACTGAAATCTTTCACTTAGATTTGGTCCACTTATTACTACAACTCTGAAGGCTTTGTGGCAGCTGATAAAATAATGGGAGTGCCTTATAAATACTATTCATCCACACCATTATGGAATAATCACAAATTCCTGTCCTGTAGACAACCATTTACATATTCTGCTTAGACAGATGAAGGCGTGTTTACATTTAATGTTTCAGGCCTATGTAATTTCATAAAAAAATATATTCACTCTCCCCAGGACATCATTCTTGTTAATTTTTCAGACTGAAATCAGCTATGAAAACCCCTGGGATAACCCAATTAGTTCACATCAACTGACTAAATGGTTTATGCCTCATTCCTCCAAATGGAGTATAATCTCATATATTTACAATATCTTGGTGGATGAGACTTGTTCCACGTAAACCATAAGTTCTATATGGGAAAGAGAATTGAATTGTCTTTGGATTCATCCTAACTGGAATACTATACAACCTAAGTTAAACCCAATCTTGAAAAATGTAACTCATCAACTATTTAATTGTAAATGCAGATTCTACACATATGTATGACATAGAATGGGTAAGGTTCAAACTCCATTTTGTATTTTATATAATGCTAATGCTAATGCTACTGGAACGTACTTATATGGTAAACATATGTTTTGAGATTCAACCAATGAACCAATTTCGGTAACAAATTGTTGTTAATGTTAGATGTGTTAAGAAGAGCCTTAAGGGAAAATCCTTGTTCATGTTCAATATGATATGACAGCTATTTTGCCTTTACACAGATTAAGAAGGGGATACTTTTCACTGACATAACTGCTGCAGAACTACTTTACACAATTGGTAAAACTCAGGTATAAATATGCTTAGGCAAGGAACCCCTGATCTGTTTAATAAGGCCAAACCAGCCACAGTAAAGACATGGACAGTGATTATATTGATTCGGATAGACCAAAGTTGTAGTAAGATCAAAATTGATAAAGAAAAATGATCACACACACACACACACACGAAACATGACTGAATGTCACTCTTTGAGCTTGTCTTTTCCACATGCTGAGGGTGTGAAACTTGTTTTATTTGTGCGCTTGCTGCTTGAGGCACTGCATTTGTCTCGCTCATCTGAATCCAATTAGCACGCACAATTTCATTCTCCTATAGGCAAAATGCAGTGTAAGATTAGTGTTGGTCAGTTTAAACACAGCATCAAAGGTATTGAATGTTATATAATCAAGTGGTTTATTACATTATAGTAGTGAGAATGTACTGAACCTTTAATATCTTTCAACTCTATTTGAGACCGTTTTACCTTCAATAACACCTAACCAAGAGCAAATGTCAACACACAGCAACATTTTTACATTAAAAATCTCTCATTAAATCACCAATAAATTCCCTCTCTCGTTCATTTTAAAGGTTGAACAGTGGATGTAAATTGTTATTTCTACTCTCATAATACCATGGCCTTGGGGATAGTGTGATATAGCTGGGTAATTATGCTTATCTAACCAAATTACTCATTTCTGCAATTTCGGGCAGACGTGAAATAGAGGGGAGAGGAATATGACTGTGTGATTAACTGAAGATTTCATGAGGCCCAATTTTATGCAGTGTGCAGCATATTATCCTCGGACATTTACCTTTATGGCCAGTAAACGGACTGGACTAACATAATTTGAGCAAACACACTCATATTAATTCCCACAAACACTCACTCTTAGAAAAAGTGTTCATTAAGGGTTCTTTAGATAGATATTAGCTCTAGCTTCCTGTATCAGTTTTACGTTAACCCCTTTTCTAGAAGTGATGGTTACAGTTCAACACAGAAACTTTAAGGTTTCCTTCACAGGAAAATCACAGAAAAACTTTTTTCTAGGTCTATATATTACATACCATTAACCATTTTGTTAAATGCACACAACTTCTGGCCATTTGCAGCTTGTCCATTGGGACAGGAGGGGCAGAGCATTACCATATATATGTTCGACAAACGCTACGCCTCATGAAGTCTTAATTAATATGTAATTAATTAATTATGTCATACATTTTAAATATAATTGACATATTAATTCCCTTCGAGTGACCAATGATGCTGCTATTTTACTTATAAGCCCATATTCCATTTGATTTAGTTGTCGTTCTTGATTCTGCGTAATCATGGGGAATTTTCCCCATTTAATGCTGTACAGCTATTATTTCACTTAATGGGAAATGCACTAATAGAAGTCCACTTGGGAAGGAATCACACTCTAAGAACATTATAAGTAGAGGAGAACCACCAAACAGGACAATACACGAAAGGAGCCCCACCAGGCCCTTGTTTTATTGTAAATAATTAGAAATAAGTCAAATGAATTTCCACAAACAAAGGCAAAGTTTAAGCACAGACAGTAAGTGGGTTTTCATTAACCTGCTTAATGTGCAATTTGAAATTGCCAACTAAAAACCGAATAATGGAATCACATGAATAATAAAAAAAAAACCTTAAATGTCACAAAAATGTTTATACTCTCGTGTAGGTTCGACAAAGCAGAATTTAGCAAAATTAAAATGGAAACACATTTTTCGCATTTAAGTCATGCAATGAAGCAAAGACTTAAGCAATGACATGACATGAAGAGGCAGTGGATGCAATCTAAATCACCATGCCAACACCTAGCAGGTCTTGGAGATCTGTCCCCATGTTTAATTGGAATGACTATCACAAGAAAAGAAAACCCAGCTTTAATCACATAACATCACTCAATGGAAACAGACCATTTGCATTGTGGTTGACCTACTTAAAATAATCGTTTCTATTTTGCGCAAAACTGCAATGGAAACCCACCTAGTGTGTCATTTCTATTGGAAGATATACGGCAAAGACTGAGAAGGGAAAGGGGGATTATGTCCATACATCAGAAATACTTGTGTAGCACAGTGTCCTTGTGTCTTATGCAAAGGCTGAGAAGAAAAATGCATTTCCTTTAACCACTTTTTGAGCTAATTTCTGGTCTTTTGTGTGTTTTGTGTGGATGTAGTTAGGTTGGAAATTTTACTGAAACCTGGCAACCCTGGATAATGATATTAGCTCTTCTGTGTGCAGTTCACACACTGTTACAGGAAACACACCTGCTAAATTTAATGTAGTTGAACAAAGGTACTAAAATGACTAAAATGGCTCAAAACAATCTGCTAGGATGGATGCCCGATGGCTGTATGTTGTCAACTCACAACTGCATATTACAGTATTGCTCAAGACAAAAAAAAGTCATTAAATAGTAGCCCATAGCATAAGCCAAGTGTGATAGCTTCTTGATGTTTCTCTGAGGATATGTGGCTGTTATTGTCATCCTTCCGCACCAAAATCCAGTCTTTAGCTGCTGCTGCTTGTGCCTTTTAATGTGATCACATTCATTTTCAGTTGGCTGTTTTACTGACCTTCTCATATATTTTATTTACCACCAGTTTTACAGATATCTTTTTTCCATTATATTTTCTTGTTCCCTCACATCATATGTTTATTACATGTTTATAACCAGCATAAATCACACCATCACAGATTTTAGATTTCCACTATAAAATGCTGAATGAAAATTGCTATCAGGCTGTAAAGGTCTTCTTTATCAGACTAAAATGCATCGAGAGGAACTTGTGCTGACTTTAGTGTGAAAAATGTCTGCTTGCTAAAAGGACTACACAGGGACCACTGAACTGTTTACACGTCTATACAGTGTAGACCTTAAGTAACTAAACAGTGTCAATATTTGTTCTTGTGCTTCTGTACCCTAGCACAGTGGATTTGAAATAAGACAATGGCTATGGGATTGAAGTGCAGAATGCCGAATGTTTAAACTCCAAAGTGTTTACATCTATATTAAGTGAACCATCTGGGAGTAATTGGAATGCATCATACGTAAGTGTACTGGATTGCAGATCCTTTGCCTGAAGACTGTGACCTAAAAACATCACCACATGCTGGGTATCATCCTTGGTGATGTTCAGCCAGGAATCTAATGAAGCAGTTTCCACTTTCTGCATGTGTTCGGGGAGTATAAATAAAACGCATGCTCAATGAGGTTCGGGTCACATTATTCCACCTGACCAGGCATTTCACTTTTTGTAGTTGCTTCCACAATACACTGCCATTGCAGATTTTTTTTCAGGAAGTGGAAAAGCAGATGTAAAGTACCCTTTTCACTCAGAACTACTCAGTGACAAGCCCTTTGTTAAATCACATCTCACACAGCACTTTGATATCATGACAGTAAACATTTAAGTAAAGATTTCTATTTGATGCTTTGACAAGCACTATTGTGCTTTGTGACCACGGCTGAAAGTGAAAGACTCGGTTGCCAGGACAACCTTCGAATCACTTCAAAAACCTGCACAAGAATTGTGTTTTAGACCTGCTTTGGCTGTTTATCACCCACTTCTGAGAAAAGGAATAAAAAAAGGTAAGTTACATAAACCCTCCTGAACAATCAGCATCATTTTGCAATTTGAAAAGACTGTTATGATGAGGTGTTTAGCCATTTGCAACAATTCACTTGTACATTAACTGGCTTTTTATATCGACTCATTTAAATGGTATTATCATTTTGATCTTAATCACAGCACTTTAAGCAGGTCATGTCAGCATTATCTCATAGCCTTGTGATATAATATTTTTATGAGGAATCAAAAGAAAGCACAAGGCTCATGGCAGTTACACCCAGCAGCAGTTAATAATGCCACAATAATTACGAGGCAGGAACAGGGGGCGGATTCTGAGAACATAAGGACACTGAGGGACCACAGCATAAACTAGAAGGTGCAACTGCAACTACATTATGTCTTTATATACACTACCAGTCAAAAGTTTGGACACACCTACACTTTTTCATAGGTTTTTCTTTATTTTTTTGCTTTTTTTGTTGTAAAACATTACTGAATACATCATAACTATGAAGCAACACGTATGGCATATACTGAATTATGTGGTAAACAAAAA
>JAQQZU010000009.1:10742832-10759989 GCA_030068025.1 Parauchenoglanis punctatus | reverse complement strand
ACGTCCCGTCTTAATTGTAACATAGCCTAGGGCATGTTCGTGTAATCGGACCAGCCGGTTATTAGGACCAAAATCATTGCCTCCCGATGTGGTCCGATTAACCGGATTCGACTGTATATATATATATATATATATATATATATAATATTCGATGTAGGATCAAAATCCAGAGGGTTTCCTTAAGAAGTTAGGAACCCCTAACTATCTGAAAAACTCATGAGGAACTGATATTTCCAGGAGTAAATAGAAAATATTTTTACAGAATTGCAGAAGATTTCATGGAATTAGCACTTTAAAATGGAATTTCCATTTAAAAACAGATCTAAGGAATTGAATTATGTTTTTAATAGGAGTACATTATCCACATTTATTTGAAAAAATATGATATCCATAAGCTGCCCTGAAGGCTGAAACCTGGAAGAATGTGCAAGAATTCAGATTGGCTTCATTAATCAGCCTTTAGAATAAAAAAAAACAAATAAAAATATGTCTTTGATGAATATGTTCTGTACATGCCTCTGAAAAACAAGAATGACCCAACACAAGCAATTATAAACCTGTCCATGTCGAGAAACAGTGTAACTGTCAGTGGACATTATTATACCAAACATTCAATCATTTCAGTCAATTATTAATAATTTAGTCAATTAATATTTTAACTGCTGAAGGGGTTGTGGTTGGGGTTGGGGTTGGGGTTGGGGTTTGGTCTGAGGAGCTCCGGCTGTTGTGGACCTATAACATATTTGCTCATTTTCTCCAAAACAACGGGTCTTACACCTGCATTACCCTTCAGGAGTAGACTTATCTAAAGATAAGACATAAAAATGCCCACATACTTGGTTGTGAGAAGTCCTATCCATACCATAGGCCTACATAATCACACAAGGAAACTCCTATAGCTTCAACCATTTACCAGACATGCACTGTACCTATAGGAACATGCATTATTGCAAGCAAATCCGAATTTGATCAGTTGTATCTTTGAGCAATAGTGTACATGTGTAACCGATTATCATTCAAGAATTTGAATTGGGCTATGCAAAACAACAGTATAACATATTATTTCCTCATTCTTTAGAATAAAACAGAACTGTGTTTTAAGAAAATCAATATATAGAAAAATGTAAAAATCTCTTTTAGTGCAAACAACACTTTTGATAAATGACGATTTTTTTTTTTACTATGCTTGAAGGTTGCCATTTTTTTCCTTTCTTTCTTTCTTTCTTTCTTTCTTTCTTACTTTCTGTCTTTAAATAGAATCCTACATTATTTTAACGTTAATTGCTGTATTTTATTCTGTTGCTGGGTTTATTTAGTTTCTCTTAATTTGTTTATTTTACTGCCTTGAGCTTGATTTTATTTATTTTTTTCTGTTCTTGTGCTCTTATCTATCTTATGTGCTTTCTCTTGGTCTTGGTTATAACTTGTACTCCTTATTCCTAACTCCTGCTGTTTTTAAAAGTGCTACTATATAAATAAAAGTGACTTGACTTGTCAAAATCTCGTGCCGCTGTCAGGCGTATCATAGCAAACCTGACAGCATTTCTCATTGGTCGCGACTCGCAACCAATGAGAAGCACATTCTCTTTTTGCGTAGTGGAACATGACAGACAGGCTGAGGAAGAGCAGCAGAGTTTCCTTCTACCTTATACAAATCGTGTTGCCTTAAGTATCTAACCTGTAATATTTCTCTCCTGTAAATTGATTCACAAAAATATGGAACAAAGTGCATCCGTTACCAGTAGTCAATACTAAACATGTCTTCTGGTTTCCAGTTACGGGACGAGTCAGTAGTTTATGGTATGGTTGGCAACACTAGCTAACTAGTTAACATTTCTTTACTTGAACTAACAATTAGGTGATTAACTGTATTTGCCTGTGTCATCACAAATGAAGCAACACCTCCTTTTTTATATGCTTTTTTATGTTAAAACAAGACTAAATCTATGAATGAATGAGGTGATATTTATGTATTGTTTAATACTTTTACACCATATTGCCCAACCCCTGACTCAGAGCATCACTGTTTTTTCTGTGGTTCTCATTTTTTAACAAGGTTTGCTAAAGATTAGGAGTTTTCATGATTTTTCTCACCAAATTTTTTTCATAACTACTATGTATAACAGTAAACAGCCTTTGTTAGTAACTGTATATTTTAAGATAAGTAATTACTTTTCTACAGGATACATAAAAGAATAGCTACACCAGCCTTGCCATGGCAGCAGTCAGATAATTCGAATGACACACTTGACGAATCTTTTATTCTATTAGAATTAGTCTCAGAATATAGTTTTTATAAAACCATTATATTCTACAAATTATATTAGTTATTTTCACTGTCATCCCTGTTAAACATGTTGCATGTTGGTTAACCTTGTAAATACAACAGGACAGAGTATCGCAAGTCTCTTTATTCTTTAAATAAATAGCTCGCCATTCCCTGTGAATGAACTATGCAAATATCTATTTGATAAAAGAGGTTTTTACTTAACCTATAGGGTTTGTTCTAACTTGCTCAGGGCTGCTATTTATACGTGCTACACCATAATAGATGACGCTTGTCAAAAAAGAATTTTTCACTTTTGTTAGCACAGTATTAGATATATTAGTAATGTGAAATGGTAAAAACGTAATTATAAGCAGGCAACTTTTAGTTTTGGTTTTCTAAACTATTTTACTAATAATAGTAATAATAACAATCATCATCATCATCATCATCATCAACAACATAATCATCAGTTTATTTAATATAGGTCAAGTCAATAGACCAGTTTATTACACTAGGAAGCAGATGAGGGAAGCAGCTCAGAACACAAATGCATTGTAAATTATTGCTGAGGTTACAAACATTGCTCGAATGCAAATGTTATAGTTCTATGGGGGATTTTGTGGGTTTGAGAAGATGCAGGACTACAAGCGAGCACTCAATAATAATCAAGTCATGTTAAGATGTAAAGAATTGCTAAAAATGAATCTAATTGTCTCTTGCTCTATTTTTCTCCTTCTTATTCTCATTACTTTATTTTATGAAGTCACACAATGACACAACTAAATAACGTCACAGTGTCTATGAACCTCTTCACTAGTTGAGACATAATCAATACACATTCTAATTAAAACAGAGTTTTCATTTCTAACTGTCTTTCAATTAGGGCCGTGCAATGCCTCAGGCAGGGGGAAGAAGTGCTGATTAGCTGATTACTCTTCTATTGGGTGTTGAGAAGTAATGGATGTTACAGCACTATTGAATGGAGGTATACAATAGAGGAAGAGAGAAAGAGACCTAAATACAGAGAAGGAACTTAATGGTATTGAAAGGAACAGCCAAGGTTAGTTACTGTTCATATCCTTTAAGCTAAACACTTCAAGTAGAATTGGCATGAAACTGTATAAAATGAGCATTCCACAGCTGTAGAAATTCGTGAAGTGAACAGACACAATGGAATGCACAATCCAAAAGCTATCAGTGCTGTTTTATTGACCTAGCACGGGAATATGTTGTACTTAACTTTAAATTAGGCTAGACCTCCCAGATACAGCAATATACTCCCACGTCTATTTCACTAAAGAGGAGGACTCACAGATGTTTATATTAATACCCCAGACATTACCCAGAAATCTGGATACAATTCTAACTTTGAAATATGAAATACCATTTTATTGACTTATTAACTAATGTAGCTACAAAAAGAAGTCTCTTCAATAATTCTCATTACATTGTTCATACAGGGCTCTAACACCCTGTTTGGAATTTCTGAATGAAATTTCCAAAAGTTTACCTCAATTTTCACTTGTACATGAAAATGCACATGACCCTTTGAAAACAGTGTTTTTTTTCTATATTAGGCTCAGAGGACATAACTCAGAATATAACATGGACCCATAAAATTAATACTGACTCTACAGAAATGTAGAAAACATAGATAAATTATACAAGTCTTAAAATATTTCATATCACTACCTCATTTAAAATGATTCTGTGTGCACTTTGCCTCAAGTCGGCTTCTGTTCCCAGCTTTAGTGGAAATCTTTTCCAGATTTATTGCTTTAATTGGTTTGCCCTCTTACCCCTCAGAACGTGGACAAATGAATGTGCGCTTGCAGCCAATGGTTTGTCACTACACTACATAATGTTGTCTGCTAATAAGGGAGTAAAAGCTAGCACCTGCAGGCCAGTGAAAACTTGGAAACCAAATGGCATCAAGATGATCTGGTAGTCTTGGTAGTAACTATAGAAACACTTTTTGCCAGAAGACCAGCTTATCTCTCCATCGTACTAGACGACAACTAAAATAATACCAAATTTTTACTTAGCACAGTAGCAAAGTTACCTAGGAATAAAAAAGTCATAAAATCACCAACTGGACTGCAGAAGATTGGAAAAATGATGCCTGGTCTTTTTTCAATTTTCAGCTCCCTGGTTTCAGTGAGCTTTTGCCCACTGCGGCTTCATATTCTTGTTATTGGCAGTCAGGAGTGAAACCCAATGTGGTCTTCTGCTGTTGTGGCCAATCTGCCTCTAGTTTCATCATGCTGTGCATTCTGAGATGCTTTTCTGCTCACCACAGATGAAAAGAGTGAGACCACCGTGGTCTTCCTTTTAGCTGGAGCCAGTCTAGCCATTCTCCTCTGACCTCTCTCACAAGCTGAACAGCCCCTCACTGGACATTTTTTGTTTTTCACATGTTTTTGAAAGCCGAGGAAACTTACACACAGCTAAATACTGTTTCTGAAATACTTAAAGCAGTGCATCCGGACCCGACAACCAGACTGTATCTGAGCAGGTGTACAGACATTCAAAATAAGTCATAAAAGTTGGTGTATGCCATCACTGCTTTTTTCTTTATACATGCTGCCTCTGCATACACTTGTTAATAATGGTATTAGCTTCCAGTGCTATTGTGGTGACACATGACTGGATGTTTCAGCCAAATCAGATGACAGACGGCAGCTTAATAAAGCTGAGGACGTTCAAATGACATTAGATACTGGAAGCTGAGTCACTTTCTCCTACTTATTTCTTATAGAAGTACTTCATCTAAAGCCAGATGCAGCTAGGAGAAAGTTTTCTCATTATGCAGTAAGTCTTGAGGGCCTTACTCTTGATGCTAGTCTTTCATTTGAAGCTCTTGTAGATACGGCAAACTAAGAAATATGCTGTTATAGGAGGCATAAAAATAGTTAATGCTTGTATTACCTCTTGTTTGGACCATTGTACCCCCTTGCTCTCCTTGCATTAGTCGCTTAAACAAGCTTCACTTAGTCCATAGTCTTTACTAGAACCAGAGAGTTTGAGCATATTACCACTGTTTTGTCCACACTACAGTTTGCATTGATTATAAAACACTACTAATGATCTACAATAATCATCATTGGCACTCGGACTGCTACATGACAAAATTAGCATGCTGAAAGCCATATACCCTAATGCCGGCTTCATTATTGCAGGGGATTTCAAAAGGTGCAATTTAAGGGCTGTACTGCCAAAATACTTCCGGCATGTTAATATTCCTACACAAGATAAAAACATGGAACATGTATACAGCAATATAAAGAAGAAATAGAAAGCTGCTGCTAGGCCCCACTTTGGCTGTTCTGATCACATCTTTGTGTTCCTCTATCCAGCATACAGACAAAGACTGAAACAAAGGTTCCACATAGATAAAGCCATAAAAGTGTGGGTCTCTGAAACTGAGTACATCCTGCAGGACTGTTTTGCATGCACTGACTGAGACACATTTAAAGCTGCAGTCATAAAAGAGGACTCTTCTATCAATATAAAAGTGTATGCCGATTCCGTGACTGGATATATAAGTACCTGCATAGACTGCATAGTACCTACTGTAACAGTCTGCTCATATCCCAGTCAGACGCCTTGGATGAACAACAGTGTTCAGAAGATGCTACAGGCTCACTATGCTGATTACCAATTTGGCAACAAGGACGACTACAAGAGAGCAAAATATGACTTAAGAAAAAGCATAAAAATTGTTAAAAAAACAATACATACACAAAGTTGAAGGCCACTATGCCACAGCTCCAACTCATCACGGATTACAAGAGCACCAAGAGTGCATCATCAATCACCAACTTAGCCCTCCCGGATGAGCTCGACCGATTCAAGTCCCCTGATAGCCTACAACAGCAACAGCCCACAACCCTTGGAATACAGAGCCTGCCATTCTGTGTCATCAGCTGAAGTGCACAAAGACCTGAGGAAACTCAATTTCGAAAGGCTGCCGGCCTGGATAATATCCATAGATGGGCAATTAAGGTCTTGGCTGCAGAGTTGGCTGATGTCTATACCCACATCTTCAACCTGTCCCTTACTCAGGCCACTCTACCAACCTGCTTTAAGAGGAGCATCATTATTCCAGTGCCTAAATAAAGTCCAGTCACCATTACAGTTTGGGTACTGGCCAAATAGATAATGTATCCTCTGCCCTTCACCTAATCCACTCCCACTTGGACAAGAAAAACACCTATACAAGAATGCTCTTCATTGATTACTGTTCAGAATTCAATACAGTTATCCCCTCTACCCTACTACAGAAACTATCATAACTTGGCTTAAATCCCACACTCTGTGACTGGATTCCTGAATCCTTGCTGGCAGACCACAATCTGTCAGAATAGGAAATCACACCTCCCAGTAGCTGATTATAAACACTGGTACCCCTTGGGTTGTGTGCTCACCCCAATCTTGTACACGTTGTTCACCCATGACTGTACCACCTCCCACAAGAACAACACCATTATAAAGTATGCTGATGATACCACAGTTATCTTCCTGATTAATGGGGGATGATGAAACAGCCTACAGGAATGAGGTGGCTGGCCTGATGACTTGGGACAAACACAAGAACCTTTCAATGAACACTCGTAAGCCAAAGAGGTGGACCTTAAAATTCCTCAGAGTACACCACAGTGAGGACCTTCCACACATAACACCATGCAAATCACCAGAAAAGCACAACAAAGTCTGTATTCCTTAAGAAGACTCACGAAATTCCAATTGCCACAGACCCACAGATCACCACTAACTTTTATAGTTGCATTACTGAAAACACCATTACCAGCAGTATCACAGTATGGTTAGGCAATAGCACAGTTCAGGACCGCAAGCGCCTGCAGTTTGTGATCAAAACATCCCAGCTTATTGCTGGGACAGCCCTCTCTTCTCTACAGGACCTTTACCAGTAGACAGTCCATAAAAGGGCCCGCAGCATCATTAGAGGCAACATTCATCTGCAGCATGGACCTGCCGTCTGGTACACATTACAGGAGTATGAAATACAGGACCTCCAGGCTACGAAACTCTTTTTTCCCCCCAAGCAATAAGGACGGTTAACAGCTCTATTCCACTATCCCGCCCTCCACACAGACACATGCACACACAAACTTGAATACAAGACTCGCTGCTGTTCTCACAGATGTTACTCAGACACTTGTACTTTCAGACAGTCATTTCATTGCATAAATATGCAGCCATCCTAGTGAATGTATGTGGATTCATTGTATTGTATGTATATATCTTAAAACATATTTCCCATCTAGACTGTAAATATTTGATATGTTTGTTAACCTGCTACTTGAATATACTATGTTCATTGGATCATGTATGAAAAATCTCTTTTTTTTCAGTTACAGATGGCATTTAAGAAGGGCAGTGTAAAAGCAAGAAATCATTTTGTGGTTAACTTGATTTTCTGTACACATGACAATACAGACTTTGACTATAAAGTCTTCTATAGTATAAAGCTTGACCTGCTGGAGTACACGCTTACCATTGAATCAGTATGCGTCCTTTAAAGCCACCTTATGAGCATGCCTAATAATCTGTTCTCTCTCTTTGTCGAGCTGTACATGCACTCATGCTGCCTAATGTGATACTGGGATACTGGTGCCAGATCCTGACACACTTCTCATACTGTGACTTACCTCGCCCACCAAAACCTGCCTCTTCTTCCTGCTTCTTCATCTGGAGCTTTCTGCATTTCTGATTCACCTCTTGCATTTGTGTATAATCTCACAAAGTTATCCTAAATACTTATTCCTAATATCTAAGTACTTCTGTGTACTTATAAAAAAAACGCCCCTGTTTATGCCTAAGACTGACCTTTTCCTGCAGACTTGCACCTTCTAAGAATTACAAAGCCTGTGCTCCCACGACTCCTATTCACAATGTGCTTATCTGTTCAACACATTTAGCACCGTTTGCTTTTTCTCTATATGAATGTCAGGGCTCCCTTTTGATTCTGGTTTGTCTCAAGGATTTTTCTTCATCTCATCTCAGGGAGTATTTCCTTGCCATTGTCTCCCCTGCTTAGCTCCTCAGAGATCTAACTCTATATCTGGGTTTCTGTAAAGCTGATTTATGACAATGCATATTGTTAAAAGCACTACAGAAATAAAAGTGAACTGAACTGAATCGGGCAACTACCTTAAGTCCATATGGTCTAATCCAGAAACCTTACTCCATGTTTATATAATTAGCTATCACTGGTAAGAAGTATTGAAACCCCCCTATGGTTGATTATATCTTAAATAATCCCACCTGTGTGCAATATCTCTTTGGAGTGTTCATTCTAATGGTCCTGGGACAAGTTAAACTATAGCACAGGGCACATTTTAGCCAATAAAACATCAGTTTCCCACAAGTCATTAAAAAGAAAAGCAGCAACACAAACATTGTGTCTTCCAGTAAACTAAATCAAACACTATTTAAAAAAAAAAATTAACAAACATTGACTTTTATCATCTGTTCTACTACCTACCATTATTCTACCAACTTCTTTCTCAACAGCCCTCTATTGATAGGCAGACCTTTGCATCATGATTTCACATAAATTATATTAAAAGTTTAAGAATTTCTCCATGGTTATTTGTTGTACCTTTTTATTCCAACAAGGCCACTCTGTCATGGTAGTGTAGCACCAGACTACAGCACCCACAAGCCATTGCATGACACTTGACCATGAGCACATGTATCATGTTGTTGTTTAGTTAGTATTGATGGGAATGAGACCACCTATATCAAGTCCAAGTCAAAACCAAGAACGTAAAGGGTTGAGTGTGAGTCAAGACCTAGACTCAGGGATTTTGGGGCGATCAAGACCAAGTCTTTGGAGGGTTTCTGTAGGGGAGATTGGGGCATGTTGGCTATGGGGCAGTTGGCACACTCTACATCTCCAGCTCCGTACAGGGAGTTGAAACAAAAATGTAACATAAAACATCTACACTCTTCATATGGACTCTTGTAGTCTGTAAAACTACCTTAAGGTCGAAAGGTGCTTAGCTGGGGCCAATTGAACATTTTATGAGGTCAAAAGTCAAAAAACAATAAATATCCCAACACTCAAGTCTTTGAGATTGAGCTCCTTTGACAGCTCACATTAGTGTGTTAATAATTGCAATGTACTAGGATTTCACATTCACAAAGTGTGACATTTAATGTCATTATATAGCTCTCAGCGTAAGTGAACACACTTACACAATGTTTTTCCTCTGTGAGGTACTGAACTCCATGTAATGAAAGTATAATTAATAATTTATGGACTAATAGGTGAGATCAAATTAGCTTCAGTTATTCTTAATGGATTTGGAAAATAAGCCAAACCTAGATATTTATAAGAATCATATATGAAAAAACCTTCTCTCCCCTTTTCTCTTTCTCTTTCCTCATCTCTGCAAAGCTGAGCAGTGGAGGTGTGTTATCTCCATGGCCTTCCCTTAAAAAGACAATGATGTAGAATGACAAGGTTTTGATTTTTTCTACTACATGTCATGAAACTATAGAAAGTATGAAGCTCTTTGGAACAGTTGAATTCATATTACTAGGGCTGAGGGAATATAACCCAGCTGGTGGACAATAGGAAATTAAATAGCAAATTAATGCTTTCAGATGTTTTCAGTTCATACCTGACGTGAGGTAATATTTAGCAAAACTTGCATGATAGAGCTAATGGAGAAATAATTAGAGGTTACTGGCAGAGATGAAGAGCAAGTTCAAGAGCCATCAATTTCTGAGACAGACATTCTGCCAGAATGACCGTTTATTTAAAAGTCATTCAGTGAAAAGATTCTTTTCACTCTGTAGGTCTTTAGTTGGCCATGAAAGCCAGAGAGAGTGAGAAAGTGAAGAAGAAGAAGCGAGAGAAAAAAATACAAAAGGACAGATACAGGGATATAGAGTGAGAAAAACTGACGTAGGGAGCATCAGAAAAAGACAGGAAGACCTATCATCTGTCACAGTGCCTGCGATAAAGAAAGGCTTCACATAGCCAAGACTTTAAATTACACTGCCATAGTCTCTTTTTTCCCCCAACATCACACTGATCCTGCTTCATAATAAAATCATAAACAGCATCAAAACCCTTAGGAAATCAAACACACAGACACAAGGCTTGAATCCGGGTCTGTCTGCGGGTCTGGTCAAGATGACATAATGGAATAAACACTGTGTGATGTGTTTTAACCTCTGGGTTTCAAGAGCTGAACTGCATTCAATACCGGCTACTTAGATTCAGAAGGGAGTTACAAGAGCACCTGAGTGAAAATGAGTATGTAATGGTTTGTCACAAAAAGAGTCTAAGAATATGAAAACAAATACCCAAGCTGCCTCCATAGAGAGAAGGATCGGGTCCAATTTTCAGAGATGAATAGGCAAGCCATGCCATAAGAAAGGTGAGCTTCGGATCATTATGCACAGCCTACAAGCTTATTCATCATCCTTGGCCCTGGGTTCTGAAAATTAATTCAGCCAATCATTGTAATGCATTGCCCATGTTGCAGGAATCCTTATATTGATATCAATAATGATGTGCGATCATTAGCATAACCACATATTATTATTAATATCAATATAACTCGTAAAAGGTGTCAGAGTGGTGCAGCATGCGGAGTTGCCTCATCACAGCTCCAAGGTCTCTGGTTTGATCTTGAGTTCAGGTTACTGTTTCCATGTTCTCCCTGTGTCTGCATGAGTTACCTACAGGTTTCCTCCCACCTCATAAGAACATGCTGTTAGGTGGACTGGTTATGCTAAATTGCTTCATAATGGTACGGTATGCAATATGACAAGGTCCTGTTTAAAGGTGAAATAGTCGATTTAAAAAAAAAAAAAAGAAATCTTTTTTTTTTGTATAGATAACTTAAAAAATATGTAGAACATGATAAACAATAATTGTTTAAGCCTTATCAGCACAAGTGTATCACGTGACTGAGAAAATCTGTGTGGAGAACTGTGTTATGCTCTTTGTTTGTGTTTATATGCGCCTCCTGTCAGTCATTTTATAGATATTTCCCAACTCTCCTTCACTCCGCCTACATCTCAGTCTTTTCAGAAAGAAAAAATATGGCTGAAATCTGCAACATGCAGCACAGCCTGATAATTCTCTGGTGTGTGAAAGAAAACATGCTGTGCTGCTTTGAAAAAAAAACAACAAAAAAAAACCAACAACAACAAAAAACACTGTAAAACCACAATAAACACTGGCAGCAATTTTCCATGATGGAATATTTTTATTTCGTGAAGTTGATGAAGCTGGACATGGAGTTACCAATGTTATGTCTGGACTGGTATGTAAACAGTGTTGAACTGTTTTAATTGACTGCTTTACATAACAAATCAAGCAGATATATATATTTTTTAATCACAAAGAAAAAAAGGACAATGAAGACACTCTTGATTCAGAATGGGCCAAACTCTGAGTGTTTATAGTGGTATAACTTTGTTTTCAGTCAGCTGATTGATAGCCTGTTGATTAGCTAACGAATCGAATAATGTTAGCTATGCTAATACCAAAAATTATAGCTCATAAGCCCTCGAGATATGGAACTGCTGGATTTGCAAAGGACAGCTGCTTGCAAAATATGCAAAATCAACATGTCAAGGAAATACGTTTGTTTGACAGTGGGCTGAAATCCTGACAACACAGTGAACATCACCGCATCCAGAAACAGCACTGTAGTAAAAAAAAATAAATAAAAAATTAAAAAGGCATTCCTTATTGGAAAACATGTATTGGCAGAAAATGCCATGTTTTCCCTGTGAAGGCTATTTTAATTTAATTTAATTTTTTTAAAAGAATTAGAAAGAAATTTTATTACCAAGAACGCAACATTTATTTATCTATTATTTATCAACCTAAATATTCCTTTTGTAAATTAAAAATATATTTTCATCTTATGCATCATTTTCTTAATAACCAACAATAATTATTTGCAAACATTTGTAAAGGTTGAAGTAAAATATAATAGACTATTAACTAAAATATTCCTGTTATTAAAAAATGAAAAACAAGTTAATAACAAGCTTTTTCTTAATAATTATGAACATTTATGAAGGCTGTAGTCAGCTTCCACATATAACCACTACCTCCAATTGATTCTCTTTTCTTTAGATTTCAGCAGTCTGTAAAAAGATAGCTCTGATTTCTTGTTGAATCTGTTTGTAAAATTAATCGCACAAAAGCTCATTCAAGCTCAATCTGTTTTTTGTGTGTTTGTGTATGCTGTTACTGCTGCCTATGATGACATCACATGTATTCCCACTATTGTACATTACTGTCTCTGCTGTCTAAATAATGCAACTATAGCTAGTTAAAACTAAGGGATGAATAACAGTTCATTTTTTTATTTCTATTGATTCCAATCTTCATAAATTTGTACCGCGATTTATATTGTTCCATGCCTACTATTCAGTATTTCAACATGTTTAAATACCCAATTACCTGTCAATCACCTTTCCATTTTCTTTTCACTTTTAAATCCTAAAGACATTAGTAAAGGTGGTGTAATTTTTTTTATTTCATATTTTTAATAAGTCAGAATCTATGTTTGTTTACATTTTAGAAACAATTGTTTACATTCTGTTGGGGAGTGCAGTTCCTTGTAGAGCTGTATATTCAAAATTATTAAAGTGTTATCTTGACAAATGTGGACATATTCCTTGCACCTTAATTGTTCTGCCATGTCATATTGTTATCAGTATTATTTCATTCGTCCAAACAAAAAAAAATCTCCTACAATCTATATGCCATTTTAAGCAGTGATGCAGAGATGTACACTTGGACCAGTCTGAGTAAAACTGTGGAGGATTAGCTACTCTGTCCTGACAGTGCACCATTGATTCCCCGTGTTAGTGTGACAGATCAGCAAGAAGCGTCTCTCTGGCCCAACACGGGTCACCGCGCTACACTGATGGGGTCACTGGAGGCCCTCATAAAAGATTAGAACCTGACAACTCTCCAACATCATGCCCTGCCACGACAAGAAACAAACACTCCTCACAATTCAGCTTTCAAATGAACAGCTCAGAACAGATTGAGTGAAAAATATGCTGTTTCATCTCTAACTGAAACTGCCAAGCCTGCGCTACATTAGTACATTAGCGCCAAATGTGTTGGTAATGAAAGGGAAAAAAAGAGCTTTATTGAGTTACAGAAAACTAAGCGGTCGCTAATGCTTAAATCTTATTTTCTTAGAGGAACATTGTTTGCCTTTTTCAGAGACGCTTCTCATTTGAGCACCGCGGTGCGTAAAACGACACTGCATTATCTTCTTGGTGAGAACAAAAGGCTTGAAAAACAGCAGAGACATTCTGCAGAGAGCAAAGTAATCGGAATCATTTCTCTTTAAGCCAATTTGCCACACTGGTTTTACCTGGTGGGTAGAAATGTGGGGCTAAAGTGCTTAAAGGAAACTAAGAACATTCCAAGCCATAGGGTGTAGATGAGTTAATTACCCTTAAAGAGGATAAGCAATGAGAGAAAAATTGAGAGAGAGAGAAAGAGAGAGAGAAGCGCATAAAAAAATCAGGTATTTAACATTATCTCAGCCTAACACAGGTAGAACATCGCACGCACGCACGCGCACACACACTCTGTCTCAAAAAAACACAGCAAAACACGTATACTCCACTCCTTCACGTTCCTTTACTTTAAAGAGTGCATCTGCTTGGTTTCATACTTGTATTTGACCTGCATTCCATTTGTAGAAAAAGAGAGACAGACACAGACAGAGAGAGAGAGAGAGAGAGCGAGAGAGAGAAAGAAATACACTTTTGCAGCCAAGAAACTCCTTTTCTTTCTCCTGGCTGAGCTGCTGACAGAATGGGGACACTTTAATTTGATGTATGGTGATAAAAACCTGCATCCTCAGCAGTGGAAAAAAAAAAGTTACAGGAAATTTTTTTAAATGTTTTCTTTTACAATGCCCTAATTATCCCAAAAGGTGTAAAAAAATAATAATAATAACCACACAATTACCATGGAGGTGTTGAGCAGAGGTTGCAGTGTATGGCGAAAACAGGTGAACTATGAGAGGAATGAAATCCAGGTTCTGTTGCTATCATATTGAAGCTGTTTATCCCATTTAGGGCCATGTGTCTGAATAGACATTTAGCAGACACCCAAACAAATGAGGGCGGAAACATGGGAGGGGAAAGAGAGAGGCAGAGAGAGAGAGAGAGAGAGAGAGAGAGAAAGGCAGATGATGGAGCAAGGGCTGGTTGTGTGTGTGTTTGTGTCCATGAGTCTCCAAGTGATAAATGGTGTCTGAGGCCAAACTGACTGCATCCTTTCAGTGTCTTGTGTCGCCGCTGCTTTACGCTGCTCAGTAATTTATTTCCAGCTCCTTGGCCCTTTAATGAAGGGTCCAGTAGCAGCACATTGATCAGCCAGAACCCTCCCCATGCCCACACACACACACACACACACACACACTCCATTTAATGTCATCATTTAATCTGCGATCCGCCAACCTGTTCTTCACACAGTCTCGCTTAGATCTATGACCTTTCGAGGAAAAAAAAAGCAATCAATAATCAGCTTTACTGCTTCTGTGTCTAATTAAAACAAGCGGAGTGTGACTCAAAGGGCAGCGCTGATGCACAGGACCTGCTATATTGTTCAGAGCAGCTTCAAGTAAAAGGCACTGGACGTTAAGCAGTGACTGCAAGGACAAGCTGATGTTTATAGATGTTGTGTGCATTTCATGTAATTTCCTTACTGAAGATGTGCTACAAATGCAAGTCATGAAAGTCATTTCCTGCAAATCATATGCATGATGAAAGACTGCATATTCACTACGGACTGTATTCAGAGTTGAGTTATGCACGCACAGTGAGGAGCTTGTACTGAAATTGTGCACATCAGTATTCAGACCTACAGAGTTAAATGCTATTCACAGAGTCGTGCAGGTGGAGTTTACCTGAAAGAGAGGCATGTCTCAGCTATGTGCAAGTCTAAACATGGTTTTAAGAACATTTTCCTTGCATGATCGCAGTCTAATGTTTTATGTAACCACCAAGTCAGATGCAATGTATATTTAGGATGTAAAGAAAGCCAAAAAGTATGAAATGAAATTTGAGGCCAATATTACATACATAAATATGGCACTATTCATTAATTAAGAACAATATTATCCCTTTAAAATGTAAAAAGGACATTGGAGGGGACAACCTGGTAATCACAGAAACTGTTTATCTAGAGAATCTAATGATTTATGCATTGGTAAACTTATCCTTTAAACTGTTAGCATGTTTTCTTTACAGGAAAGCATGTCAAATTAACAACATTGGCATTATTTTACTAATTCAACAACTCAAAATAGCAAATTAAAAGCATGATAACGTAGCCTACGTCCCATACAACAGCTTACAATTTTATGACTTCAGTTTAGTATCTTGTTGCCACATTAACACCTACACCTATGTAATATACATAATCTGAATGAAGAGCCCAGATTTGTCTACGAATTGGCATGGCTACATGTGTAACCATCACTGAATAAGAATAACTTTCCCTGCGTAAATATTCATGTACACTACTTTGGTCCTAAATATTTTATTTACAAGGTTTGAGAACTTCAGGTTTGAAGATTTGCAATTCTGTGCTTTTTACACTATAAACCTGCATTCTCAGGTTCACTCACATAAATTCATCAAGAATATCAGGTTCATTTCATAGTGTGAATGGTTCATATTGTGAATTCAGCTGGTGTTAAGAGGGAAAAAAATGAAAAAGCCTTTTCAAAGAAGCAAGGCCACGAGAGAAATTCTTAAAACATAGTAGTAGGAAAATGACAGCTAGGCTTACTTTTAAGGCTATAGGAAATTATCATGTAATACACTGATTTTCTGGATTTATTCTCTGGTGTACTCTTCCTGTAAGTGACCTTCTGCTCTGCACATCTGCTCATTAAGTTCACTCACTCTAACTCCTGGTAAATTAGCATGCAGACAATAAAGCAATCCCATGTGTTTAAGCTCAAAATATCACTTACTGCATGTTATTCATTTTTTCTCTTTTTCATAAACAATGTCTTTCTTTCTTCATTGATTGTTTGAGTTATCGATTTGTTGGTTTACTTGCCCAGGGTGTACCCCGCGTCTGGCCCGAAGTCAGCTGGGATTGGCTCCAGCTTCACCACGACCCTGAGGGCTAAGCGGTACAGATACTGGATGGATGAATGGAATTGTTAGTTTGTTTGTTTATTGAATGTAGCTTGATTAGTAGCATCTACTAGAATATGTGGTGGATGCTACTAAATACATTATGACCAATGGTCAGTCTGTTAAACAAACAAACATGGTGTTGTTTGATGGATTTAAATAATGAGAACCACTGTCTCCAGTGGATTCCAAGTATCTAGCTACAAACAAACAAACACATGAATTTGAATATAAAAATGAATAACATGCGATAAGAAATATTTAGAGCTAAAACTTATTTTATTCTTTACATTTTTTCTGCAAAAAAACCCCAGCCTGCACCTCCCTACTTCAAGCACAACATTTCTTTGTGTATGTAGATTGCCCTCTAACATTTCTCCAACTGTCTAATAGGAAAATTTGACTTATAGTGTGCAGAGCCTGCTCCACCTAACAAGTAACACAAGCAGCTGCTTAGCAGCACCAGAGAACCTGTAATATGTACTGTCCCAAGACCATAAATAAGGGGAATTGAGTGGATGGTTATGTCCCAAATCCATACTACATATTACTAAATGTCCAGTAGTATGCCACACCACCTATGGAGTACATTTATACATACACTACCGGTCAAAGGTTTGGGGTCACCTAGTCTTTTTCATAGGTTTTTCTTTATTTTTTTTGCTTTCTACGTTGTAAAACATTACTGAATACATCAAAAC
>JAQQZU010000009.1:10724946-10737523 GCA_030068025.1 Parauchenoglanis punctatus | reverse complement strand
CTGGCGACCTGCCCAGGGTGTACCCCGCCTCTCGCCCGAAGATGCTGGGATTGGCTCCAGCTTCCCCGCGGCCCAGACGGATAAAGCGGTATAGATAATGGATGGATGGAATAGTACATATGTAAGACTAGTTTGTTTAGCAGGGAGAAACTTTCAACACTTCCAGAACTAAAATAGGTTTTGTTTGAATGTAACTCCCAGTAACAAAATCCCTCTTCATTGTCAGAGCGATATTTCTAATATTAATTCACAAAATAAATAAATAAAACAAAATAGGAGACATGTGAGTTTCCATCACAACACTATTTGTAAACTGACCCCTCGTTTTGGAACTGCTATGTTAACACCACTGTCAAAGCCATTGTGCTTGTCACCTTGTAAATTGCTAACTGTCCATAACTTCTATCGCTGATTGACAAAATTCGAGTCTCCTCTAGGTCTACATTGGATTTCTCATTAATATGACATTGGCATTAACATGTCTGGAAAACAGTGAGTGAGAAAAGAACCACTTGTTTTTTTATATTTAGGAGCACTATCCTTTATGTTATCACCAGAATTACTAATATTGTGAATATATCAATACAAATATATTGAATGTGTTTCAGGGTGGACATTTCCTCTAACGTTGTCTTGCTTTGGCGTTTCCAACAAACCGAAACAGAAGAAGCTTTTTCTTGGAGAACTGAAAAACTGGGACACTGCTGATTATTTCCAGCTCTGGTCTGCACTCAGCATTAGGGTATTAAGAGTTCTCAAAGAGAGTAGAGTGTTCCGGGTGGGAGATTGAGTGCGGGTTTATGCAGGTCTTCAGATCTAAAGCCTTTAAACAGGTGGAAGCAGCTACTAGCTGCTCGGAAATTGAGCGTGAGGAAAAATGCTCTAGTTTTCAAAAGTGCCAAATGGTGCAGTGTCAACTGCAGGGGATGGATCCAACCTCGTGCCATATGCTCTGCATAAAGAAGCGATGCACAAAGGACGACAACTGGCCACTTGAAAACAGAGATTTTTATTACATTTTTCAAAGACTACAAATCTGTCTAATTTCATTAGCAGTACACATGCACAATACTGTGTGGTACTATTTGTCATAAGACATGCAGACACACGCACACAGTTCATTTTTCAGAAAGCAGTAGCAGGTAGCATTGTCCTCATTGACAGCTCTGCCTCTGCAAATAGCATGCAAAGCTTTCTGGGTGAAAAACAGCCTGACAGAGTTGCCACCTGACTGCTGTGTCCCACTACAGTGCCATTTGACTGTCTATCAATCGCTGGTACATCCAATTTAGTGGACCTGAACCTCTTACAATAACAAGAAGATCCAGAGAATCTCAAAAATGTGTATGACATCAGAAGGCTGAAAAGGCCTTTTGGAGTGAGTGAACTGCAAAGTGGTTTTTTTTTTTTTCCCCTTCAGCTTCCTCAGAGCATGATGTTTTATTCAGTCTGTAGTGGCACAAACTACAGTAAGGACTGAACTATTTTGAATATCAGCGTATACATTCCAGACTGATGATCCCAGATAATTCCAGGGTGAAAGAAATATATGTGAAATACTCTCTCACTCACGCACATTCAGTAGGAGCTTTATAATGCTCAGGGTCATGGTGGATCTGTGCCTACCCTGAAACACTGGGAATAAGGCAGGAATATTTAGAACAAGGAGTGAAATATTTCATCAAAAACATACTGTTGAACAATTTTGAATGTCATTTACATAAATAAACAAGCCAGCTCCAATAAACCAGTGTATAGTGCAGCCATAATCAATAGAAGAAATATTTAAATTGTACCTCACTTGCCACTGACCCAGGTGGTGTCTGGTATAAACAGGCTATCAGAGCTAAGCCTCACAGTCTTTCAAAGATAAAAAGACATCTATTTAAGGGTTCATTTTTGCCATTTGCTGTAGTATATTTGCTGTTAACAAATGTCGGATTTTTGTGGAGTTTTGCGGAACCAAGCGCAACAGCACCGTCAATGTCATACACAGAACAGGATGAAGAAGTGAGGCTGATGCTGATTACTTTCTAGTGCAGATTGCAGATTCATGGAGCCAATTAGTGACAGGTTACACAGAGTGAAATGCTGCCATAACATACATAACTTACACTGCATGCCACAACAAGCAGTGCCTGAGAAGCTGTACGTGAAATATAGATTGAAAGACCAATAAATATGCTAAGTACGCATAGTCCAGTGAAAGAACAATTTATACAACAGGACAGAACTGTGCATGTAGTATTTCTGGTTTGAACAAAAGGGTTACAACTTTTCTCTTTAGCCTGGTTGGTATTCAGAGACAACACTGAATGCATAATCCCAATAGAGCATTACAGACGTGAAAAACTTAGTCAAGAATACAGCTATCTGTCTGTCTTTGTGTGTGTGTGTGTGTGTGTGTGTGTGTGTGTGTGTGTGTGTGTGTGGGGGAAGGTTTTTGTATCTTGGTGAGGACCAGATGTCTCCATGAGGAAAGGAATATTTTTTTACAAAGATGCAATTGTTTATTTAAAAAGTTAAAAGAGCCAAAAGGTTTTATTGTGGTTGGTGAGCTTAAGGTTAGGTTTTGGTTTATGTTTAGGCATTAATTAGCTGTATTACTAATTATGTCAATGTAAGGTCCTTGCAAGGCTAGTAAGACAAATGTGTGTGTGGGTTAATTTGATCAACATGATTTTAATTATGCTGTCATTTAGAGCTAGTGATATAATGCAATTAAAATTTTATTGTTTAGCTTTAGCTGAATTTTAAATAGATAGATTTTCATTTGATAGATTTGAGATATATTTTAGATTCTCCCATTTACTATCACAACCATACATCACTGTACCGACTCCTGATCGCAGTCTCAACCGCCAGCACTCCTACATCTCGGCACTTTCATTTGTCTTTCATTGTGACAGATCAACAACCACTTCTCATTTCAGACTACAGAATTCCACCTCAATTTATCTACAAGGTTTTCCTGATTCAAAGAAGCAAATAGTAAGAAGTGAAACAAAGAAGGGAGGGGAAAAAAGCACCACCTGATAAATGTCATTCCAGCAGAGCCTTCAAGTTCATATAGCAGCTGAGTCTTCACCAGGCACAAACACATCCCTCACATCTCATTTCTTACATTAAGACGCTGAGAGAAATGTCAGGCCAGATAACGGCCGTCTCTGCTCAGCCCCTGACATTAAAGGACAGTGAGTGTGTATATTGCTTTTGCAGAGGAGTGATTCAGAAAAGCTCAGTCTTGGCTGCTTGTGTTGCTGGTGCATGTCCTTTTGGTAATAATGGGTAAATTAAAAGCGACACGGGTTGCCTGGGAGTTTAATAAAGTAGATAGATATGAAAATGATAAGATGTGATAATGGTGGGATAACTGGGGAGTACAAGACAGCAAGTTACAAAATCCTAAGATTTCATTACTATTTAACATATGGGGAGTGGGAGGGAGCTAAAATAAGTACTGTAGCTTCTTTAAAGACAAAGTGCACACTTAAATGTGTTTTTGAGCTGTAAATTAAATGATATGACTGCATTGTGATGAAACACATAAATGCCTGTATTAATACTGACAAAATGATCTTTTTTTTAAATAAATGGTCATTTTATGTTTTGAAAATGGCTCAAAACGCCATCTACTGATTAAAATCATCCTCAACCTTGCAAGGCCAATGCTGACATAGAGTAATTTTCAAATATATGCTGATCAAGACTCAGTGAGCCTCACACATCCGTGCCACCACCACGGCCCACTGCCAAGTGTTTAGAAAATTGTGCATTTTTCAAAAATTGTGCAGTGGGAGCAGTTAGGCTCAGATGTGGGGGTGAAGTTACACTTTAATATCTACAGTATATTAAATTATGTAAATTCAAATAATGAAATTAGTGATAAGAGCACCCCCCATCACAACAATGCTCTTTACATCGCCTCCGTTTGAGACATCAACACATTATCTCTGTGGTAATGTAAAGACTTCAAATGCATTCTTGGCTTCATGGCCTCAAAAAAACGGACTGAATAGGCCCATGCCAGCTTAAGTTCCAAGCTCTTATGAGAATAGGAAAGTGAAGGAGTGTGAGAAAGCTGCTATCGACTGGTCCAGAGGGGAAACCAGAAAAAAAAAAACTTAACCGTGAAGCAAATTGGAGTTTCAGGGGTTTCCTTATTTTCCTGTATTCCATTTTTCTGTTTTCTCATTTCAATTAAACTCAGTGAATTGTCTATTTTCAACCACCCTAAATAGTGACGCTGGATGTGTTTTTGAAAATAAAGCTGGCAAGAACATTACTGCACTATAGGCTTTTAATAGACGTCTCGTAGTCACAGAAGACATTTCTTGCATTGCTGGAATTAGTATGTGCCTGTAGCAAAGCAAAAAAAAAATAAATTATAGAATCCTACATATTTCGCATGAAGTCTCACTTCAGCAGACCTGGTGCATGTCCCACTGGCTATGCTAGAGTCAACGTCTCATCAATAATTCAGCATGAAGCACACGTTCAATATCAGCTATTGGCAAAGTCAACCTCTACGGTTTGCTGCAGCTTGTGATATTTGAAACAATTAGACCAGGTACAGAAAGAGAGAAAAGTGCTACAAGTGTTAACAGGTGAAAATGAGAAGGAACTCTTACCTTTAGCAGAGCGATATTTCCATATAATACTGGGTTCAGGTCGTCCGATTGCCAGACACACGAGACTGACGTTGCTGCCCTCGTTTACTGTTATGTCTGTTGAGATTTTCACAATCCTTGCTGGAACTGCAACACATAAGAGAAAGGGGTTTTTTTTTTCTTCAATAAAATAAATGTACTTACTTCTAAAATTCTAATATACAAATGTAAGTTTATAGGAACCTAACCACAATGGAATCCTGTAGATGCTTCATTATATGACTTTTTCCTCATGTGTGCAAAATCTTTAAATCAGCTACATTCTTTTCTGGTACTACAGGGAGCCAGTAAAGACAGTTTGAGTCCACATGAGCAATATGCACACTGAGCAAGTCCTGTGGGATGCGTTCTTAAAAGCCGTTCTCCGTAGAGGCAGAACCCAGTGTACTCAAAAGCCAGAGTGATGGAACACAGAAACTACCATCCAAAAGTTCCACCGGTCTGTAAGTAGAAAATTCTAGGACCAACCCCAGGGACAGCCATCTCCCAGTTAGCAACCAAGAATTTCTGCTGCTCCACTAGTGCTGGCTGTGTATTTGCCTGATTTTGTTGTGCAGCAAATCACTGATATTACAAGATGGCACTGGAACTCATAAGCAGAATTACTTACATAATGTAAGAATAAAGAATTAAAGTTAAATTAAATGAAAGAAAAAAGTTTGCATGTTCTCCCAGTGCCTGCGTGGGTTTCCTCTGAGTGCTCCGGTTTCCTCTCACAGCCCAAAGACATGCAGATTAGGTCAACTGGCTGTTCTAAATTGCCCACAGGTGTGAATGTGAGTGTGAATGGATGTTCGTTTCTGTGTTAGCCCTGCTATAGATTGGTGACCTGTCCAGGGTGTACACCGCCTCTCAACCGAAGTCAGCTAGGATTGGCTCCATCTTCTCTGCGATCCGAATTTGATGTAAAGAATCCATCCATCCATCCATCCATTATCTATACCGCTTTATCCGTCTGGGTCGCGGGGGAAGCTGGAGCCAATCTCAGCAGACGTTTCGGGCGAAAGGCGAGGCACACCCTGGGCAGGTCGCCAGTCCACCACAGTGATGTAAGGAATGAATTATTATAATAACTGCCATTAATATAGAACCTTTCATGCATGCAAAAATATCTACGATGTGTTACAGAAATTATACATGTACATAATAAAAGTACTATTAAATGATAAAGTATAAAGAAACACATGTTTTAAGGAGAGATGCCAATCAGATTTAGTTTTTTTTTAATAGCCTACTTTTCACGTGAATTCACAACCTTGTCTTTGTGAGAAAAGAGTCAGCCCTACTTTTTCCACTGCTTGATTGACGTGATGCGATAGCTGTGTCGGGAATGCTGTTTACATAACTTAGACTGAAAATGCAATGATGACAGCTTGCCTGTCTCCCCCAGCTTCCCCTTTCGTTGTGAGCCAACCGGGCACCTACAAACCTGGAAAGATATCATTTAGCTGGCGGACTATCATGCTGGAGTCTGCTATCTAGGTTTGTTGCAAAGTAAATATTTCATGGTAAAACTACTAAATCTGTCTCACTCCACACACACACACACACACACACACACACACACACACACACAGAGGGTTGTGATTAGAAAATTCTGGGCCAGATGTATGTATGATAGGAAGTGCAATGGAAAACGCAACTTGATGCAGCTGCAAAATGTGCTTGCATTTGTAATGTGTAAATAATGCGTAAATGGGTTTTTTTAATTAAAAATTAAACAATGTGGAGAGTATTAGTACTGCTGATATGCCATTAGATTCCGTGGCAGCTGGTGGTTTTTAAAATAGTGGAAGCACAGCTGTCTGTTATTGAAGTATATAACACAGATATGTACTTCAATAAGAGAAAGCTGTGCTTCTTTTCAGGCTTTCCACACAGAATGATGTCATGATTTATTCACCCCAATTGTACCCACTGTCCTTGATGAGACCAAAGAAGTTAAAAAAAAGCCTCCTTTATTCCTCTGTACCAAGAAAGCTGAAAGGACCTGTTTTTGCTCTCTGACTTCTGAATAAAATTGATCTTGGGGGTTGATCTTGGCTCTTCTCTTCTGTTAAATTCTCAGTCCCTTCTCATAAGTAAGAGCATCAAAAGACCAAAATCTATCCAAAGTCAGGTCAACAAAATGTTGCTGGCTAAGCTATTTAGACTGAAGAAGGCAATGATGACTAGCTAAAATAAACAACCCATTTCCAAAAGAAACACAATCAAACTTAATTTATACTTCATAATTATTTACTACATTTACAAAAAAAGGCAATCACCTGATCACTGCTATAACTCTGAGCAGTTTGCAAGTCTGATATATCTGTAATGCTGTCAGTCATGGTCATTATCACTTTGATAATTGGCAGCTAGTTACAATAGAGAGGTCTCCCAATCAACATATAGAGAAACCGTGTAGCCAGTTGTGACAAAAACGCATAAACAATGATTGCATTGTCCAATAAATGTTGAGAATTGTTTTCCTAAGCAGAAACCAGGGCAGGGCCCAAAATGCCATTAAAAGCCTGTAGTCCAATGAGCGTTAATCTTTACTCCATCAGAATCTGCCATAGGAGCCATTGAAGCTGTGTGGCAAATGGAGTTCCATGGGCTACATTTTAATGCAATTTTAGGGGAGGCTATGCTTCTTTTATAATCCATGTGAAAAGCAATCACCTAAGAGAAGATTCAGGTGTAGCCTAAAAAAAGCTGCTCTATACAGAATAAATAATTTAGCAATTAAAACCGTGTTCCTTTTTTTAATTTGCAATGCCACAGTAGTCCTGGTTAATGTGTTGACTTTCTTTGTTAGATAAGGAAATCCATTTGCATGTCCTTGGCATGTGCGCTATGATCAGGGTTGCCAGATAAGTGCAATCAAAGCCTCCCAGTTGAAAAGTAATATAAAAAGACATAGCCTAGTTTCACTGAGTAATTCATTCACCAAAGATCTAAAGTGGTCTCGTATTATTACACACTTTGTCATGAATAAAAAATACCTAAGGGAATTAATAATAATGGAAAAGTGCTGGCAGTTCAAAAGTATCCCAATTTTGTGAGAAAACCACACACCTGGAAACACCGCCTATACTAAAGCAACTCATTTTTTACTCATAAAAAAACACCCTTTTCTGCCATCCCTGTCTCTCTCATATGCATATGCATGTTGAGGGAAAGGGATGCTTGTGTGTTGTATGGTGCCTTGCAAAAGTATTCACCCCCTTTGTGGGTAGACCTTAATCAAGCAATTATCTGACAGCTGATGTTAATTGGTAGGACCAAATCTTATTTAAGGGTTTCATAGCAAAGAGAGTGAATACATACGCACTCACAACTTTTCAGCTTTTAATATATTTTTTTAACAAGGTCTTTTTTTTTCATTCCACTTCAACAATTTGGGATATTTTGTTAGGTCCATTACATAAACTCTAAATAAAAATCCACTGTAATTCCAGGTGGTAATGCAACAAAACAAGAAAAACACCAAGGGGGTGAATATTTTTGCAAGGCACTGTAGGATGCACAGTGCTTAAATTGTTCATTTATGCTTGCATGACTGTTTCATACATAACGCACAAGGTTTTTCACGTAGAATGTGACCTAGTTATGCCTGAAAATGGGCACAAATGGCTTAGTGCATCATCTACATCCAAAAAGTGCTGTTCTTGTTTCTTATTCTTGTTATACTGTCCAGTAATTTAATGCTATTGTATGTCTTTTACTTTATACGTAATAATAATAATAAGAAGAAGAAACAGATGAAGAAGAATATAATGTGCAATATTGTTGTTTTTCAGGCATTTTTGGGGCGTTTACTGTTTTTTTCCAACCCATGTCCTATTTTTGAAGAGAACACATCCTAATTAATATTCAAAAGCTGACTAATCATCTATTTTTTCATTAGTAACTGATCAACTAATATGTATTTCTTCATTAGTAGTTGATCAACTATATGTATGTCCCTATGAACATGAACATGAGCCTGATGAGAATATGAACAGCAGGAGAACAAGAAGATTTAGAGTGATAAGGACATTAGCATTCTCTGGTAACTCGTGGAAATTTGCATGTTGTTTGAAAAAAGGTACTGTGGCACTATATCTATACAAGCAGACATCTTTGAAATCTGTGTTATGTATCTTGAGCTGTTCCAATCCTAAAAGGGAGTATGGTGATTCAGTGTTTAATGTTGTGAAACCGCTAGCCAAATCAACTGCTTGTGATCATACTTATTAAGACTTGGCAGATGGAGGACAGAAGAAAATCAGACTTTACCAATTTGTTATTGAGAGCTTTGTCTCTGGTGAACAAATGACGGGATTTATTTGCCACATCACAGCTTGGAATGGCACTTCAAGGATTTTTCACTAGGCTTCATGTTCACTAGCAAGCATACTCTGCTACTTCCTAACAAAGGGTATGTCTAACCTCACTTCAGTTGCTCTATGTTGAATGCAACAATTGATCTATAACCTCTAAATGCTTAAGTATATAATGTCTATGATTTTGAACAGCTGGCTAAATCATAGGTATAGGAAACCTAGATGCCTTTGGACTAAGATTTACACACTTTTTGGAGCCGGAAACTTTCTGTTGAGTTCTATTGAGTTCAAAGTGTTTACAAAGATTTTTGTGAAAATGTCGGCACACCGTGCAGAATTGCGATGTATAAATCATTGACACCTCAAAGAAAGAGAACAGAAAATTACTTTTCACTGGAGAAAACTCAGTGCAAACACGCTGTGTCAAAGAAATGGGTCAAGGTACTTTTTAACAAAAAAGTGCTGCGGATCAATTAAATACTCACTTCTATGCTAATATGACTTAACAGCCGATCTATAATCTGTGGGAGGCCATTAAATCTGAATGGAACGACACTGATGTGTATATGTGCAAAAAGCTGTCCCCCCCTTGATGCTACTTGATCAATTTATAATTAACATGTAGCAATATTATTTTTTAATAAAGTTTATATGTTCTGATTTGGAATAATCTAATAATTGTTGATTTCTGTTACTTAAATTAAAAAGAAATATTCCAACCTCTATTCTGATTTATTATTATTATTAGGCTATTATTATAGCTTTAGATTTAATGGATTTAAAAATCGGACAATAATCACATGCTGCAGCCGAAACACTCATATCAGAACCACACACACTGCTATTACCATGTCAGTGTCGTTGCTGTGCTGAGATTGGTCCACCCCCTAAACAATCTGGCCAGTGGTGGTCCGTTGGTACTCCCTTTCTACTGAATTAAAGTGCACCTGTGATTAAAGGTGTGGTAAAGAAAAGTGACCTTGGACCACTTCCAAGTAAACCCTAGTGACATGTGATTGCTGTGAAAACTTGATTTGCACTTGATTTAACCCAAACGTGCGGTGTACATTAGGCTATTGGCAGCCATTATGCCGAACCCAAAAGTGAGTGCAAATTGAGCTATAGTGTTGCAGAAATGTGAAGTAGATATCTGGAGAGTGGAAAAAAATGATGGATACAACTGAATGCATTTTCATTGTTCATGACTATTTTTTAAAAATTATTTTATTTATAATATTATAGTACATAGCAAACAAACAAAAAGGATCTAATTCACACTTATTCAAACTCGGCATATGGAGGAGACAGCACATCTTAAAGTGGGGATTTTAAACATTTTGTACATGTTTATTTTATTGCATTCGAATATACGAGATTCATTCTGAAAGCCTTTGTGGGTATTCCACTCCTCTTTCGTGCTTCTCTTTCAGAAGAGAAAATGTTCCTTGCTATGGGCGTAGCAGGTGGCCATGAATATTGCCTTTTGTATACTGCCCACGGTAAGGCAAAGTTGTATTTTTATTGATCTTTATTGTTGTCTGACAAATTTTGCACGCAGCAGTCTTTCTATTTTGGCACACATGGCTGCCATCAATGCAAGCTTACAAACTCAATATGTCTATGCTCAACTGGATCCCAATGATGTAGACAAACTACACTATATAACTTTTTTTTTAAAATAAATTTTGTTTATTTTTTATTTCCATATCGGATCATTAAATCAATTTGTAAATTCAAGTTGATCCACTTTTTGATTTAAGTAAGTGGTTACATTAAAAGTAGTGAAATATTTGGACATATATTTATATATATAATATGTAAGATATTACCCAAGTGCATTCTTTCCATATCTCTAATCAAAATCATATCACTTCCTGTCACTCTGGAGAATCCATGACTCCAAAAAGCTGTCAGTTTTTGAAATAGAAGACGGAGAAAGGCAATTCTTAAGCCTGTCACCACTGAATGGCATAGTGTCATTCAGTTAGGGCATTACAATGGCAATAACAATTTCATATTGAATAACCTGAAACTTTTTCCATGTCATAAATGATCTCAATACAATATCCACAATGTCTGTAACAGTGAATAGATTTTAGACGGATGGAATTAATGTGGATATTCCAGAACATTTGCAAAATAGTTTTTTTTTTTCATGATTCATTCAACTGCTTAAAGATAACTGGAAATTGATTCTTTAGAACAGCACAAGTGTCAGACATAAGCGAATCCTGTGACCCTCTGAAACATCAGACTCTCTTTGTCTGAAGGCTGCACTGGAAGACTGACTGACCAAATATCAGCTTGGGGTTCAATGTAATATTAATATGCTATGTGACAATGTGGCTTTGCTAGTTTGATTTAATAAAATTGCTTTGCTAGTAACCCTGTGAACAGAAATCAAACAACGTGTCCAACAGATCAAACATTTAGTGCTCTGATTGCTAGTCCTATCTTTATAACGATACTAAAGACCTGTAATTGAGTCAGTGGAAGTATGTAGTGGTACTTTGGCTGCCTGATTGAAGGCTTGTGTGGAAATGTCATCATTGTGCTGCAGTCATCTGTGGTTCTGTCTCGATGCCATCTTTATTATCCATCCTTAAATTTCAGTATTATCATCAACCTGTCCTTGTCACCTTCATCACATGAGAGCCACTTACAGCAAAAAAGCACAAGGGTACAGCAATGAACAAGTGTTAGGAATTGTTATAAAGCCCTGTTTTGTCAAATAAATCACATTACAATGCCTTCTCGGCAGTTTCTGCTTTTGAAATCTAGTAATATAAGGGGTCATTTTAATAAACCTCATTTGGGTGAACCTCATTTGAAAATATAGAACCAGCCCTTGTAATGGTTGAGGATATAAGAAAGAGAGAATAGCAAGTAGAAGTTTGTTAAGAACAGTGTGCTAAAACACATGACAGGATGCTGCTGAGACTGTGACAGCAGTGAAGATGAGAGATATGAAGTGGTGGCATATTTTAGACAGGATAAACTTTGTTTTTTTATGGGAATTTGTTTTCTCACAGCTGAAGAAAGAATATCGCCTGCTCTCTTTCACAAACTACTCATTCATCTAGTCACATGTTAAAGATGGCTGCCACAAACATTCCTAAAAATACACTGACAGGTCCAATAAGACTTTTAATGTAATATGCTGTTCCAAGTACAGAGCTGCACAGGGAGCTGCACAGGGATGAGAATCAATCCCCATCCCCACCCCATTGCCATGTGCCCCAACATCATCCAGACCTCATCCCCCGATGCACCAACACAATCCCCACTCCATCCCGTAGTTCTCCTAGACCATCCCCACACTGTCCTCCAGAGCTCCACCTCCATCTTACCCTGTCCCCTAGTGCCCCCAACACCATTCCTTACCCTGTCCCCTAGTGCCCCAACACCATCCTTACCCTGTCCCCTAGTGCCCCCAAAACCATCCTTACCCTGTTCCCTAGTGCCCCAACACCATCCTTACCCTGTCCCCTAGTGCCCCCAAAACCATCCTTACCCTGTTCCCTAGTGCCCCAACACCATCCTTACCCTGTCCCCTAGTGCCCCCAAAACCATCCTTACCCTGTTCCCTAGTGCCCC
>JAQQZU010000009.1:10697874-10718697 GCA_030068025.1 Parauchenoglanis punctatus | reverse complement strand
TTACCCTGTCCCCTAGTGCCCCCAACGCCATCCTTACCCTGTCCCCTAGTGCCCCCAACGCCATCCTTACCCTGTCCCCTAGTGCCCCAATGTCACATTATATAAATTCTTTAAGCAATCCTTTAAACAAAAAGATATTCCTATACATAAAGTGATCTGTTTTATGGTGCAGCTGAAAATGTAAGTTTTTGTTCATTATATATTCTTATTCTTATATTATTTTTTGCAAAGATGGAGATGGAATGGAATGAAACATTGATTACAATGTACAGTAAATGCAATAAAAATGAATTTAGTGTTACAAAAAGGTAATTTTTTAGGATAAAATTGCTCTCTGACAAAATTTTGTACCAGAAGAAATGTTGTACATGTGTGAAATCACAGATCCGTGTGTCACATGCAGGCCACACTGATTAACATAGGAGCATTTACTGTGTCTGGTGTCAAATGGGCTGTTTTACTGTTACTGTTACCATAGTATTAACACTAATTTTTTTACCATTCTTGTGGGAATACTGTGAAGCTCGTCCCTGTTACTTTTTTTTTTATTTAGTCCCCCATTACCACTGTCCTCATTCCCATGCAGCTCTCTAGTATATAATTAATCACATTCTGAAAGAGAAGGGTTTGTCTGCGGCCTATACACATGGACTCAATGTCCTTCAAAAGTTTTATGATTGCAGAAGATTTCCTAAATTTCTTAACATTTAAAAATATGGTTGACAAATCTTTACAATCATCACAGACGTCCTGTCAGCATAGCATATGTTAGTTAGCTAGCACTAGCATTTAAGATTCCTAACATTTATAAATATTATTTACACATTGTATAAACATGATTTAAACATACTCTGAAAGTCCAAGTTACCTTTTATTAGCCACCTGGATAGCATTAGTTGTAAAGAGTACTTTTGTAAAAATCCTCTTATTAATGTTGTAAACCATTATATTACTATCTGACTAGCATCACATTGCTGAGATCATACATATGGATAATACAATAATAAAATAAACATTAATCTGAAACAATGGCTTAATCATGGGTGTCAAATCATTTAGATGATAATAATAATAATAACAATAATAATAATAATACATTTATTTATATAGCACCTTTCATATGAAATACACATAAAACACGTAGACAAAAAGTAAACATTCAGGAGTCAGGAAAAAAACGAGAGACTAAGGATTTATATGCAAAAAGCTAAGAAATAACTAAAGCTAAAATAAGAAAGGTTTACACAAAATCCAAGTAAAATAAACATAAAACAAAACAAAAATGAGAACTTGAGAGAACATAACATTTAAACATTTAAAGCTTTAAATACTAATAAAACTGTATTAAAATCTATTCTAAAAGAAACAATTAACCAATGCAGTGTTGCTAAAACAGGGGTCATATGCTCAGTTCTTCTAAAGTGCGTAAGTACACTTACTGCTGCATTTTGCAGAAGTTGTAATCTGTCTATTGTCTTTTAAGGTGGTTCTGTGGAATGTGCATTACAGTATTCTAGGTGTGAGAACACAAAAATACGAGTTAACTTCTTAGCAAGTTAAGAAATGGTCTTACACAATATATGTTCCTAGGGTGAAAGAAAGCAGACTTAACCCTTAAACAGGCAATGGACATGAGGAGATACAATCTCTTTAACAACCTGTAGGGGCACAATTTAAAGTTTTCACCCAATCAAGCTGCCTTTATCAAAAGCCTTGCCTGGTTTTGGTATCTAGGTCACATAACTGGGTTCAGATTATCTGTCAGTGTTGAGTCAGCCTGATCAGAAATTATCATGACTACCAGTGTTGCAGAACATGCTGACCTGGTGGTAAGTAATTAATATTAATCATAGTTACTTTCATATAAGTTGGCCCTGTGGTGGACTGGCGACCTGCCCAGGGTGTACCCCGCCTCTCGCCCGAAGATGCTGGGATTGGCTCCAGCTTCCCCGCGACCCAGACGGATAAAGCGGTATAGATAATGGATGGATGGATGGACTTTCATATAATTAAACAATAATTATTTACCACACTGGTGGCAATGATCATTTTTGATCAGGCTAAGTAAATCTGAACCAAGTCATGTGACCTAAATCCTAACTCCAGACATGATTTTCTTCAGTCATGCCCATAAAATGAGCTAACTGCTTGCCCTGTAGTAAATAAGTGCTGTGTCCATTTTGAGTAAAGGATTTGCAATGTACTTTTGTTTTTACACTGGGATCCTCTGGTGCTTATGTACAGATATGCATATATGAATATCAGCTTAGTAGTATAGCTACTCTGTGATCATTTTTCCCAGTGGCAGCAATACACAAAGGGGGACCCAGCACAGAACCCTGTGGTACACCATAATAAAGAGTATGTCTTTCTGACACATGGACCCCTATGCTAATAAAGTATTTCTATTTCTTTCTTCCTACTTCTGTTTAAATTTCTTTTGAACCAATTGAAATCAGGTCAAGTTAAACCACTCCTTTCCTTAATATGATTTAAATGTATATTATGATCAGCTGAACCAAATGCAGCACTTAACTTGAGAACAAGAATTGAGACTTTATTCATATCAGTAATGAGTCTCAGGTCATTCTAGTTGGGAATAGATCTAAAGTTACTGAATGCAGATGTGTCTAGGTTTTGTTTTTAAGTTGAGGCTTAACAACTACTGTTTTAAATGTTTCTGGACTAATGCCTGTTTCTAATGAGCATTTAGTAATATCAATTAGAATTAGAATGCCAATATTTTCTTTAAAGAAAGGTGTTAGTATGGGAGAAGGACACATGTAGCAGTTCTTAAACTAGAAACTATTTTGCAAAGGTCAGCTTCAGTAATTTTACTGAAAGAGTTCATTATGTTCTGTGGGCCAACAGGTGTGGGATCCAGGACTGGGTCTACTCGCTGTATTATACCTGATCAAATATTGGCAATATTATTAAAATTCTAGGCAAACTGCTCAGATGAGATAAGAAAAAAGCGTTTAAAAACTGAAACACAACAGTACAGAAAACTGTACAAAAGATTATTACAGGGTATTCTAGGGTTGTTCTTATTATTATTACTGATCATTGTTAAAATTTCTTCTTTCTCTTAGTGTACTGCCTTGTTATAAATGTCAGTACAATTTACAAGAGCTTCGTGTTAAGCTGTTGATTTATCTTTCCGCCATAGACACTCAGCCTTACGGCAGCCTCTTTTAAGATGCTTGTTTTTCCCATGGTACACTTTTTATACTAGATTTCTTTTTGATTGCTTCCGGAGCAACTATATCTAGAGCAGATCTTAGACAGCTGTTAAAATTAATAACCTTTTCATGTACAGTTAATGTTTCAGGGAGAAAGGGGATCTCATTTAAAACATTAACAAATCTGCCAGCAGTTGCTTCATTAATATAGCTCTTATTTAGCTCTTTTGCACTTTATTTATTTATTTTTTTAAATAAAATGTGGTTTAAGATCAGATCTACGAGTAAACATATCTGAGCTAAAAACACATTTTGAGCACAGTCTTGATCTCTTGATGGTGCCTGACTGAAATGAAATGTTCTGCACATTCCCCTCCATGCATATGCTGACTTTTTTTTTTTTTTTTCAGCCTCCATTCTCATATCTGTTATGCTGACATGCAAGGGGGGTTAAAGGAATTGGCAAAACCGGCAGGGCACCCGAAAAACTCTGTCAGTGAAAAATGGACTCCACACTGGCTGCGCTGAACTAGCTGCCACTAATGTGTTACACGGGCAAATTGCTGAGGACTCTTTCCCCATTTACATTCTCATAACACAGCTGAATCCTTCCAACGGCTCATTACTGCTGTTTAAAATGAGGAAAAAGGCAGCTTCTCAATCCAATAAACGAGAATCGAGGCTTATTACACAAATGTGCAGCTAGTTGAGAGGCCGTCAGATATATTCCCCTAAGGAGGCGAAGGTTTCAGCACTAATCTAAAACAAAGACACATCATTTCACTTGAGCAGAGGAGAGAGAATAACCCTGGCTGCTGTCTGTAGTAGTGTCTAATTGAATTGAATGGCTCTTGCACTTTGACACATAATACCAGATAACTCAAAGGACACACTGGTCATAAACTATTTTAGAATCTTTAAACAGAGACACAGGCTCTCATTAGTCATTCAGACACACTTCCCTTAAAATAAACGGAAAAATGTATCTTTGCTGATACTAGGCATGCATTGTATCAGGTCAGTAATTCTCAAAGTGAGGTCCAGGGTCCCTCCGAGGGGGGCATATCTTTTGTTTTTGCTATACAATGAAGACATGCAGGTTTAAGATTAAAAAATGAATATGAGAAGATAGATCAGAATTTCAGTATTCATTTCCTGATATTAACCTCTAGATGTGTTAAACCTAAAACATGGCACTTTTGGTGGCAGAGCACCCAAATGTATTGGAACAGATAGTCTTAAAATAAATTATAGTAAATAACACTTAATACTTGGTTTATATTACTGCAATAAGCTGGTGACCCACTGACATCACCGAACTGTCGTAATCTTCCTTTGTGATGCTTTTCCAGACTTCTCCTTTCAGTTTTTGCTTGTTTTGGGGGATTCGTTCCTTCAGCCTCCTTTTCAGGAGGTGAAATGCATGCTCTATTTGGTCTGGTGATGTCTGGTGATTAACTTGACCAAAAAACGTTCCCCCTTTTCCCCCTGGTGAAGTTCTTTGTTGTGTTGGCAGTGTGTTTTGGGTCATTGTTTAGCTGCATGATGAAGGTCCTCAAAATTAGACTAGATGCATTTCTCTGTAAATTGGCAAACAGAATGACTTCTGATCTTCCAGCTTGAGTTAAATCATCAATAAAGATTAGTGAGCCCATTCCAAAAGCAACCATGCAGGCCCAAGCCATGACACTCTCTGGTCTTCATGTTGGTTTATCCTTTTAAAAACAAACCTAGGGCTCAATCCGAGAGCAGACATTCAGACATTTAAACAATCACTCTAACAGAGCATACCTGGGAAACAAGAAACTTCTGTCAGTCACATTTTCCAATAACAATGGGTGAGTGCAAACAAAAGGTGCCATGTTCTACATTGTTTAACACAATTACATCTAGCTGTCAGGAAATGAAAGGTGAAATTTTAATCTATTGTCTCATATTGTTCTGATCTCTTGCCACAAGAGGTTTGAGTACCCCGATTTTACATGACACATGATGGCTTTGGTTATCCACTAACTAGCAGAAAATCTCAGCTTGGTGAAGATTCTGTATTACATGTATAAAACTAAACTGAATCAACACTTACATGCAGGCATTACTTGCTTAAACAGATCATTTATATTTGTACAGCAGCAGTAGATCAGCTACTACAATACATTGTCCCAGTAAACATACACTTGCATCCAATGCACTGTGTGAGTCCACTGGCAGCTATTTTAATTTAATCAATAACGAAGAACTTATATGCTTAACCTAAACTTAGTTCTCGAATAATATTCCATCATTCTAAATTATATTAATAAAAACATGTTGTGAACAGGATAATAAGACATATTTCATATATTTCAAAATATATTTTCAATATATTTCAAGACATATTTCATATACAGGTATTTCAATTTTGAAACTAAATGGCATTTTGTATTAGTCTTTATTTAATGATTTGTAAAAGCACTTATTGAACATTCTGTGTGTGCTGAAAATTTTTAAAAATCTAAATAAATAATTACGTAAATGACTAGTGAGTCAAGCCATGTACAGATGAGTCAGTGTACAATGTCCTTGAGCATCACTGAGGAATAAAACTTTAAGTAGAAGAATAGATAAAGCTGGAAAAGTGTACATGTAATATGCTTTTTGTTCTGCTTTTACTAAGGTAGATTTACCCAATCATTTGTACCCTGACTGTGCGCACTGAGAGGTGCAATCAGTGAAACATATGGTGTGTTATCATCACCTCCAACACCCTACATGCACAGGGACAGACACCTGCACAGCTCGCCTTCGTCACTCACCTCTGATCAGCTCCTTTCAGCCTAAAATGCTGTCTCCTTCCTCCTGTTCCTCTCTGCTCTCACCTGACTCAAACTCCAGCTCATTTACTGCATATGGACTGAGGAGGCCCTTAACTGCCAGACTCCAAACTTTAAATCAAACTTTTAAAAAATCCTTTCAAAAAATATCTTCACACGAATCCTCCTGATACCAGAGCAATATTACTTTGTTTCATGTTAACAAAGATCTTCAGGGGAAAAAGTGAAAAACGTTCGTGTATATTATAAAAAACCCAGCAGCACTGCTTCCATTACTCATAAATTTCTACTTGTATGTGTACATGATCTGGGCTTCGTGTCAACATTTCCATAAAAACAAAAACGTCATGTAAGGAATAAAAGGCCCCGTTTACACTTGGTTTTAAAATGCATCTTGAGCATTCGGGTCACAAATGGACAGCCGAGACGCACGGCCGTTTACACCTGCATTTATCATGCGCCTCTAAAGTGTCCAGCTGAGCAGTTGTGTTCAAATTTCATTACTGCCTACATCACTTTCACGAGAAGGTCAAAGGTCCCCGCACACAGTTACGTTAAAACATTAAACCTGCAACATACCTTCATTTTTTTTCTTACACTCCAACTGCGTATATCGGTGCTCTCTCCATTTTTTTCTAGCACGTCGCACTGTTACCAAAACAATCACCACATCCAGCATTAATGACTTATTTTGCTGTTACGTCCATGTCGGGATGCATTAGCATTGGCACTACAGAAGGTATGTGGCTAAATGCGTCCCAGACCACCTCGGCAAGTGGTTTGAGTGAATGCATCTTGAATGCGTCTTGGGGGTCGTTTACACGTGATCAGATTGCACAAGACACATTTTAATACCAAGCATAAACGGGGTCAAAGAGTCATGTAAGGAATAAAACAAAATGGAGTGTGCGGTTGTAGGAAAAGAATGAATTATGCGGTGGTGCATTGTGGCCTAATACAAACAGCATGTCTTGTTTTATCCTTTTTATACCACAGCAGTTTGACATGGATTATACTTTTTAATAGGGTTTACTCATTTAAAGGTAGACAGTTTTACTTTATTTACTTGATGCTAATTTGATGCCAGGTTGATTTGATGTCAAACAATGCTTTTTTTGTTTTGTTTTTTAAATATCCTTTCTTTAAATATTCTTTATTTAAAAGAACCATTGTTTAAACTGTTTGCTATTAACGGTGCTGTTACTATTTTCGCACATCTACAATTTTTCAAAGTCCAATTGTAATCAAGAATTATTCATAAAGTTGAAGAGTTTTTTTCCCCACAGTATCACCCAGCCCTACTTATTAATTTATTAACGAACAACAAATCATTATAGCTACATTCCGTGGTGTTGAATGTCCACAAACAAGTTAGTTCCTGTCATCACTTACATTATAGTAGCTTTCAACCGCTTTAAAAGTTCTCTTTCCTGAAGACTCTTTCACAGTGGAAAACTTACTGTTACAAAGCACTGACACAGAAGACTCCTTCCATAACTGTTAAATAAACATCTCCTTATAGAATGCTTCTCCATATAAACAATTATACATTTACTTTGTTAGATTATGCCCACCATACAAGTCCCTGTGAATGAGATCATAGAAAGAGTAATGTATTAGTACAAGAGTATTAATAGAAACCTAGGTACATTAAATAGGTGCAAAATAGGTACATTTCTTCACTAGCTGCTTTATCCTGGTCAATATCGAGAACCTATACCAGAAACACTGGGAGAGAGAAAGGAATACACACTGGAGGGGACACCAGTCCATTACAGGGCACCATGCACACACACTAATTCACACACTCCTTAACATGTAGGACTATTAGAGTAGCCACTCCACTTACTCAGCATGTGGAAGGGCGGGACCACCAAGGAAACCCATAATCTTAAAACATTTTAATCATTTCGACTCTATTTTGACTGAGGTGTACACATGAGCAGATCAAGAGGCTGCAGGTAAACATAGTTAACTTTAGTGTTACTGCTGTGGTAAGAAAACTATCCATCAGTCAAATTATATCTGGCCGGTTGTGCTCAAACTGTGGATGCTTTTACAAACAGAGTAGAAGAGACATGACAAATTGTGTACAAAATGTATTAAAGTCAGTGATTATATATATACAAAATGACCTATGTGACAGATTTACCTAATAGATGATCAATGTGTAGCTACAACATACCTAATAAACAGGTAAATGAGTGTATCTACAGAATCTTCTATTCAGGATTTGCACTTCACACTGAATTCCTGCCTTGTGCCCAGTGATCCCAAGATCCCCCATGACACTGACCAGGAAAAGGTGCTTATTGAAGATTAATGAATGAATGAATTACACATTGATATTTAAATTTGTATGAATCTTATAATTATTTTCTTTAAATCCTAGGTAAATCTGAGCAAACTGGTCTTCTCATATGCATAGCCCAGGCCAGAGTGTAGACTGCAGCAAAGGCCAAGCACTTAAATACACAATAGTATGGACAGCCTACTTTTTTTTCACCCACTGCGAGTTCTTAAATTGAGATAGGATTGTTAGTTCGCATTGTCTGTAGCACAGTATGTCATGGGCTTTCTCCAGAAATAGCAGTGAAACATCAGCATTTAAAGGATAATCTGACAAAATGTGTCACACTAGTCAAGCTTCTGCTGTTACTTTTATTTTCCCGTGACACTACTAAAATCAGCATCAAATCTAAACTTCATTTGAAAGACATTCTGGGACTCCGCTATTGCTTTTCGATTTTCTCTTCCAAATTCTTTTTTTATTATCTAGACAACATATAGCTCAACAAAGCACCATGTGCCTCACCTGTTCATGTGCCACAGCCACTTTTCTCTCAAGAATTAATGCAAAGTTTCTTCTTGTCACCTGCCTATACTATAAGGGCCACCCAAAGCACATAACACACAACACACCATGCAATATGCCCTAGTTTTAAAGTACAGGCGCTTTAACTTTAACTTTGACTGCATCAATTACGATGTTCTTGCTTCTGATGCTGAATGTTATCCGAAGGCTTGTGTTCCCAGTGGAACACATTTAAGTCTTTGCAGTATCCAGGCAAAACAATCTTACTGCTGCCTTCCGACAACTAGCATTTGCTTCCCTCTAAATCACTGACGTGCGTAGCAGGCGCTTGGAGAGAAGGTTTGTTTTTGAGAGGGCACTGTCACAGCAGGATAGTGATTGGTGAAAGCTTGTTAGACCAAAGAGTTGACAGAACATTGAATGGCAGTGCCAAGCACGTCGGCCTTGTGTGTGTGTGTGTGTGTGTGTGTGTGTTTTAGCACCCCATGCTTCACCTGGTTGGAACAGTGCAGCTAGAGTTCATCTATTTCCAACACCATAATGCTCTCACTGTGATACTAGTGACTGATATTGACTGTAGATGCTGCAATATAAGAAGTATGTGTGTAATACATCCAGTTAACCTTCACACATTTTCTCACTAACATTTCTTACTGCTTGGCAAAAATGTCTCACTGACTCAGTCCACCTCATTTAATTTCATAGCACTCCACTTATAACACCAATACAGATGATCTGCATCACAACTATTACTGATATAAACAATACTTATGTAAATATGAAACACAAAACCTTTTTCATGCTTGGAGATCATCCTGATAGCAGGTGTGTGTACATACACTAAGTGTGATTGTAAATAAGAGTAGGAGGTGGTGTGATGAGACTAAAGTTCATTTATGTAAAAAAAACAAAAAAGGAAATAATGAAACTTGCCAAAGGAACAAGGCTCAAGAAATATAGTTTAATCAAAATGTGCAAGACTTTGTAAACCACTGAAATGTAAATGGGCTATGAATATGCTATTGTTCACAGAGAAATGAAGCGCTGTGTAGAACCTTATAATGGAAGGTTTCCCTTTCACAAAAGGCTCCATGTAGAAGCTACAGCTGAAGAAGGTTTTACCGTAAGTGTGTTTGCGGACTGAGAAATGCCAGAACAGGTGCTGGAGAAACCAGGAAGGAGGTGGTAAACAATACAAGAAACATAGATAACGGCAAACAAAATGGAAAGGAAACTGAAAGAGTGTTCATGATAAAGAAACTGAGCCAAGTACAGAAAGTTTGATGTCTTGTATTTTGCCCCCCATCGACCGTACAGCATTTATCATGCAAATGTCAGGTTACAAGATCTCTGATGGGATGTTAGACTCTGACGGATCATTTGTATCTCATGGCTGAGAAAAATGTCTCTGGGCCTACATGTCTGCCAAATTGCAAGGTATTCTGTTGTGTTCAGTGCTGAAATATGACTCAAATATTGTGCTTTGTGAAGTTTGTTGCTTCTTAAATGTGCGTAAATTTTAACAATAGGGAATCAGTTGGTCAAGTTGGACACGCCTTCTTAGGAAATTGTTTATTTGTTTGTCTATCTGTAAGCAGGATTTTGCACAAACGCCAATTTCCATGAAACATGGTAGGAAGGTGTAGCATGGGCCAAGGAAGAACCCATTAAATTTTAGCGCGGATCTGAGTCGCGGGCCAGATCCACAAATTTCTTTTCCGCTAAGGTTGCGAAATGGCAGTAAAGCCCAGTAGTGACAAAACATAGCCAATGCAGAAATACGATGACTCGATTGGAAACATATCCAGACATATAAAGTGGTTGTGGTTGCAGATTTGCATATCATAGAGGTGTCAACTGCAGAACTGAGGTCTGCGTTCGCCTAGTGCCCTTCTAGTTTTATCTGTTGCTATGCATGGTTTGTCAGACCTCTTCTACCCCATGCAGTTAGAGGTTATAGGTTTTCAACTAAGCAATGACAACATGTGTAAAAATAAGAAAGTAGGTTTAATGTACTTGGTTATCTGAAAATATTTCAGCCTGAAATGATGAAGCCAATTGACCATCAACTGCAGAGTATGCTGGGAAAAGTTTTTTAAATAGTCCATTTTTTAATTAAATGGACAAATAACAGTTTGATATTGCTCCCTCAGGAATTCCTCCTGCAGTTATTTTTTGTTGTCCTTTAATGCTAAGTATAATTTAAATAAACTCCTTGCACTGTGTAGTGAATTCTGTTGTGACCAGCGCTTTGTAAAAAGCACTTTCGGAGCCATGGGTTGCACGTCACGATCGAATCCCGCTCAGCTAGTTTAGAGTCAGATCAGCGGTACATGCCAGCTCAAAGAGGCCAATCCAGACCCATTTTCAGATGCTACGGAGATGAACACGGTGATAAAACCTCCCAGACTGCTGTAGACAATGCATGTGACATTAAGTTATTAGGAGCACCATGCCAAGCTTTGGGCTCCCGGTTTCAGCTGAGCCACCAGCTCGTCCAGACGCGTGCATTTTAAGACATTGTATGTTCTTATTTAGTAGAATACGACACACAGACTTATTATTTTCACATTTATCGCAACAATTTCATTTACTTTTGTCCATAACATTGTAGCCTAAAAAAATCATTGATGCTGAAATTAAAGTGTAGTTTGACACACTCTTTGCTGCACTACTAAAATAGGCTTAAAATAGTGATGTCCTCAATCGGTTTTTGCTTTGGCTATGAAAAAGTCAAGAAGTCGACTACTTTTTTGAGTTACTGGTTGACTAGTAAAAATTAGTAGCGGAACAACCGCTACTACTATGTCAGTACTCCTGCTATGCTGAAAATGATCCCCCATCCAAACAACATCTGGTCAGTGGTGGTCCTATAGTGGTCCATTTCTGCCACTGGATGGGGTAAAAGGAGGTGACAAATTGTACACAGCAGCAGATGGGCTGAGTGCATACGGTAGATTTGTCCTGATAAAATGGCTAATGAGTGTAGCAACAAGGTAGGAATACAAAATAAACTGCCCACTGAGTGGGTATCTTCAAGGCTATATGTCTTAAAAAAAAAAAAAAGCACATTAGTATAAAATGTGGTATCTGGATGATATTCAATGCATCATTTCACTCTTAAAGGATGCAAGGAACTAGAAGAGATGAGCCTGGGAATAGTGCCTCTGTTAAATCAAGCATTACTAAGCAAATACACTGTAATACAAATGAAGTTAAATATATCAATACCTCATTACACGTATCTGACATTTAGGCAACTGTGATTAAAGGAAAAATCCATTCTAAACTACTTTTGTATTAATCGTTATAATTTCAGCGATCTTCAGTGGCATTTCAGATTTATTTTGTAATACAATTCTGGGTTCACTGTGTTGGTCTAAAGTTCTTTCACTGACATGTTATCGTGAAAATCATGAGCCAGAAAAAACATCTTTTTTGTTGCTTTTGGAAGCCGGCAGTGAAACTTGACCATTCATTTACATTTGATTGAGATCACTTAAATATTTCTTCTAGTAAAAGGCATTCTAACTGTGCTAGCAATGTGCTCAGTTACATCAGTGCAGCACACAACTACTCACTTCTCACATCAAAACTGCTAAGAACCTCACTAATATTACAATATAAACATATTTATTGTGTTTCAGGGTAACTTTCTATTTGTCAACAAAATATTAATGCTAAGTATTCCTTGACGACGTTTTATCTCATGACTAAATTATAAAGACATGGATGGTCAAATGGAAAAAATATTTGATCACAACAACAACAATAACAACAACAACAACAACAAAAAAACCTGGCAAAATCTCTGTTAATTATTCCTTGATAAATAAAGACAGGAAGAAATAGCTGGCTCTGTTTGGGTGAACATCCTAGCTTACTTAGGGAATTTTTACAGCCAGCAAAAAAATCCACCAGCAATATTTTTATATTAATAATATATTTATAATATAATACCTTCCCTGTTTCAAGTTCCTAACCGTAATTGGGACGCGAGGGAATCCGGCGCGCCGGGCTTGGAACAGCTTTCACAGTGCTCCTGGATTCTAACATGTGTATGAGTCAGGACTCACACATGGCATTGATCTGACCAAAGTAATATCTTTGTATGAAAATAGTGCTCATCAACATCACAGTGCAGAAAATGTCAGTGATGGCTAACTCCAAACAACTTTCCCATAGCAGCAATACTACCAGTTGTGTCTCAAAAATAAATAAATAAATGAAAATCCACCAAGACCCCCACACCCATGATGTCATAGCCCATCTTAAAGCTACAGAGCACATTTTAAAACAAGGATCATGAAACTGTCTGAGAAAATTATGACTTAAAAATTCACTAAATTAGACGAAAATAACTGAAGAAGCTATCAACTAATATTACAAATTTTACTGATACCGATACTTTATCAGAAAAAAACCAAATTGGGTTTATATCATAGTTGCAGTATGTCGTTTCTATTGCACTGGAACACTGAAAGCACAGCATAATTAGCTGACAATAAGAAAATGGTAGCATGAACTTTATATCCACGCACAGATTAATCTCTTTGTCTATCCTTCTATTTTTTTTTTTCAAAGTATCTAATGGTTTTGTCAAGATTTTTGTGTGTATGCTCTGATCTGGAGTAGCTGAAATGAGCTAAGAATTAAATTTAAACAATCTCACAAAAAAGTAAATCAAAATCCCTGATCATTATGCTTACAATCAAGACTTATGTTTAGAAGGTTCAAAGAAGTTAAAAAAAAAGAAAGTTTTTCTTTATTATGAGCAACCGAACTGCAGTAACCTTCATTTGTCTTCTCCAGATGGCAGTTTTTCTTTTGAATATTTGTACACTTTAGAGAAAACTCGGGTCAGAACGGCAGGTTTCAGATTGCGCCCTTCTCTAACACATTGTGCATCTCTCCTCGTATTACCGCTGATCAATGGAGCAGATCGATGCCATGGAAGACGATGAGGCCTTTTTACCCTTTTACAAGCCCGTCCAACCACCATCATCCACCACAGAAATAGATGTAGCGCTAATCCAAGACATGATCTTGAAGTGTTTGGTTTGGGGGGGCAGGATGAGGAGAAATGATCCTACCCACAGGACATGATGGTGAGGGGCCAAAAAAGCAAATAGCTTGGAGAGAAATCTGCAAAACACCGAAGCCAATTGCTCAAACTAGGACTGCGCCGGTATAGAGTACCTGTATCATTGTATACGGATATGAAGATATCTCCAATACTTATACTGTTCTTTACAAGACCCTCCATTTCCTTTAGAAAAACAAAACTAGACAAATGTGCCAAGCACGTAACAAAACAAGACCATTTTAATAAATATTCTAGCAGTTTTCCTGACCAAATCATTTAATACTTGCCCTTCCACTACCTTGTCCTCTAATGTCATGGACTTTGCAGGCATTACTAAGATGCCATAATATACCAAACCTTGTTATATTGGCTTACACAGACAGCATGGTGTAAATTTTCCTTCTGTTCCACCCTTAGCTTAAACATCACTCAAGTTACGATGTGGCTCACTTATCTCATCTAACTTTCTGTGAAGTACCTTGAGGGAGAAACATATGCATATGTTCTCATTACAGTGTCTTTTGGTGCTCAGTGCTCACTCTATTCATCACCAGCTTATGTCTGCTTTAATCTTTGAACCTGCTCCACGCAGCTGGGTTTAAAAATCTTGTCCAGTTCCACTCACCACCTGGACAATGCTGGCTCTGGTGCAAGACGCTGGGCAAAACCAACCTCTCTCCAGAGAATGATCCCAGGAGAAACTGTCAAATCAAACCTCAGAGCCGGCTTTATTCTACATCCTAACATAAAAGCTAATGTGCACATCAATAAATGCCAGCTTTTTTTTTTTAACCTATTTATAGCTCTGAAACCCATGGCTTATCCAAGCTCAAGTGTTTCCGATATTTTCAATATTCAAGATTTCCAATCTGTAACCTTGGCTTTCCCTCATATGATCAGCTTTTCAGCCTCTTGACTGTCTGTGATGCTTCGCTTCCAACAACCATACATAGTAAATATTGTCTACTAAAGACAACTAGAGCACTCACTGGTATGAAAAAACCTCCAAGGGTATTTTGACACTCAATATGACCATTTGATGATCAGAAAGACAGCAGTCTCTTACTGTTTATAACCAGTAACACACTGGACATGCAGGCACATACGAACACAAAAAGGTATATCAGTTGAAAGTTTTTTCTCCATCTCTCATTGCACTACTGCAATCACAAATGAGTGGTGGCTCGGGAAAACCCTCCACATAATCAAATTTGCTCAATTTCTACTGTATCTAGTTCATGTTCGTGCAGAGTTAAAGCTTTTTAAAGTGAACAAGGTGAAACTGTATTAAAAATCCATTAAAAGACATTTACAAGCTAAATGTACTCATGGAAAAAAAAACATTACTGCCAAATTTGAAAGAATTAAAATTTTACAATGGAAATGAGTTATCACTTTGATTACCAGCTACTCATTCTCATCACCTGAGGTAAAAGTTACTCTCAGCATTTAAACACAAGCCTCAATGTTGTCTCTTCACTCATCTGCAGAATAAGGCAAGGTTTGAAAGTTTAGAAAAATCTAAAACAAATTATTGCATCATTTTGGTAAAATACATTTGTGTTCTTAAAGCAGAAACGTGAAAGTATATTATTTAGCAGGGAAAACTCAATTGTTGTGCTTTTTTGGCTGTCATTCAGTGTTTAGTCTTAGCAACATTATTTAACACTACTGATCTCCGGCTATTTTCCTATTAAAGGCACTTGATTAGTATTCTGGAATCAAAATACTTAATATCAAGCAGGCATTTCAGTAAAGATGGTCACTGTTTTAAAAAATAATGGGTCTTTGTGAGCCAGAACAATTGATACTATATAATTAGAGCTTTATAAAATATTATTAAAACATATAAATATTTTACCTTTTCTATACCGCTTATCCATTGTGGGTCGCGGGTGAGCTGGAGCCAATCCCATCTGACATTGGGCGAGAGGCAGGGTAAATATTGAAAATGACATATAACAATGTCCTGGAACCTGAAACTGTGTGCATTAAACCCACACTGAATACTGTAGTGCACCATTCAAAAGGTGTCCTGAAAAGCAGGGATTTAGCCTGAAGCTCTGCTATACACGGCAAGCTACACTGGCTGGATTCCAGCACATGCTCTTATTTCTTCTGCTTGGTATTTTCTCATCTTAAGGGCTATTCTAAAACTATCTGCAAGTTAAGGTTATTACAAGACCTCTCCAAGTCCCACAATGACTGTAGACATAAAATGCAGAACCTCCTCAGCATGTGTAACGCAATATGATGTGATTTCTTTTATAAACCATAAAGAATCTGTTTCTAAACATAAGCAGTTAAGTAGTATTCATTATATTACAATCTGTCCATATAGTATATCAAAAATTAAGATTAAAATGGGTTAAAAATAGTACATACCAGCTGTTAGCTAATTCACAAGCTTGTTAATGATCATACTAGCTAGTCATCAAGCCAGTACAAGCTGTAGTAAACTGATATGGCTCTGCGCGTGAGATAATATCATCTACAAATCGGCAACATTTCTGCATTCGCTGCTAAGGGCTAATTTGTTTAGATTAAAAAAAAAGTATACCCTTGTGTAGTTGATACACACATGTAGGTTGTGGGATACAGCTAGAAACAGTACTGAAAGGCAGGGAGAGAAGCTCAGTGGTAAAGATAATGTGATGTCCTAATCCCCGGTCCCAAAGCAAGTGGAGTGATTTTCTATCCTATGTTCTTATCTGAGTTTGCTGAGAGTTCAGTTCAGATGGTATGGCATAATGTCTTCCTACGACGCAAGAGTAAGATTTGGAGTTCCATTTCTAAGCCAAATGAAGAACAAAGCAATGCTCTGTTTAACAGTTAAGGCTCTTATTAATGCTAAAAACAATGTTTCTTATTGGTAGATTCATAACCTCTATTTTCCCAGTGTATAGCTTTGTTCTCATACTGAATATAATTTTCATATTTGTAATGCAATGCCATGATTACCTTCAATCAATACTGAGTGATAACAGTAGGCGGCCTGGCTGTGTGTGAGCCAGGAGTGTTTTTAGCAGAGATGTGTTATGACGGAAGGGGGGATTAATTGGTAAAGAGCGACAAATACATGACCACAGCCGTTCAAAACATTCTCTAGAACACTGCATGAAAATATATCTCTCAAAACACCGATCAACTGAGAGGTCAACAACAGGTTACATGGAGATGTTCTTTCAAGAGCATAAAATGACTGCACGGATAAATTTACATTTCAAGCAAAAACAAGTTTAGATGTGATGCACCCTGAGCAGGCCACTCAGTTATGAGAGAAACAATACCTCAGTATACTGTATCTAGTCATTTCAAATGAAATCAAATTATTATGAATGACAAAATGCAACATATTTAAGACAATTATTTTTCCATGTTATCTTTCATTCCTGCTCTTTGACAATTTTGGAAGATGCACAAATCTGAAACTGGCTATGTATTTACCTATCATATTCATTTTAATGTTTATACATCTTTTTTCATTTTTGACCTTTCATTTTGCTTTTTACCTTTTATATTTTTTTGACCTTTTACTTATCATATTATTTCACTTTCTTGCAGCTAATTTTAATGGACCGGTCCCTGTAAGAAGAACACCACTATATACAGTATTTATAGCCTTCATTTAATCAGCCCTTCTGTGCTTATGCAATTTAATAATGTGATAAGGGGAAATCACAAGTAATTACTTTGTAAACTAAGCATTTTTGCAAAACCACAACACATTTTATTAGAAGCTCAAATACCAATTAACACTTGGTGCATCTAATCTCTTAAAATAAATTGCCTTATCTTATTTATTTGTTTAGTTGTTTTGCATAAGGAGTAATTAGTGTCAGGACTAAATGCCAAAAGTTAATGAACAGGAGATAAGAAGGTTTGCAAAAAAAAGAGTGCTTTTTCTCACAACATAAAAAAGTCCTGTTTTTCACTTAATCCTTAACTGATCAAGAAAAAAAAGGTGATTAAAAATAGAGTGTTATTTTTTACAGAAAATTATCCTGTTATAAAATAGCACATTCAGACACGTTCTGTGCCAGGAAGGGTCCGGAGTCAGGCGATGTTAATTGATTGTGAAAAGCAAACCTGAGGGAAATTGCGGTGTAAATGATGACAAAAGTCTGCATTTTGACAGCTGATTTTAGTGAGTGCTGGCTTTGAGTGATGGCCAGCGCTCGAGCTCTTTCTTGCTCACTTCCTCCTTCTTTCCCTCTCTCTGCTGTGTGTCCTAAATCAATATCTATCAACGATTTGAAATTAAACCCAGATTAAATCCCAATTTCATCACGGGGAGTCACGTCTGGAGAGATTCGTTTAATTATATCAGTCTGCGGAAGGAGAATCGAAGTTGTTCTTCACCTTTAACCATCTCACTGAAATGTCAAGCGAGCCAAAAACAATCTCTCGCCAGTTTTGATACCATTTCTGTAATCCCAACTGTGAGTGATGAAAACAGTGACTGTCAAAGATGATTTTTTTCTGGTGTGGGGATAAAAAAAAAAAAGCTAAATAAAAAAACGATTGCACCGCTTTACAAATCTACAAAACCACCTGAGAGAAGATTGCCTTTGAAAAAGAGGTTTACCTTGGACAATGAGATAAACTCGGGTGGACTCGGGTTTCTTGTTGGTGAGGATGGAGCACACGTATGGCCCTTCGTCATACAAGTTCACGTCCAGGATCTTTATACTGTACTCTGTTACTGCTGTGTTATTCAGCAGGACCACTCGTGGGTCCAGAGACCATTTCTCATTCCCCGTGAAGAGAATAGTGGTGCGGTTCAGCCAAGCTACCCTCGATACCTTGCTGTCCACATTGCATCTGTTGAAACAAAGAAAAAACAGGATTAAGTCATTAAACAGTGTATCAACTTGTGGTTTTGCTTGGACCAATGGCCTTGTTTAGAATTGTAGTAACATTCCGCCATCGTTTGGTAAAAGAAAGACACTTCTTCTTCTTTTTCATTCTTCTTTTCTCCCCAGCATCCACCAAAGACAGTATTAGTGTACATTCTAGGATCATTAAGTCTATTAAGACAGAATCTAGACTTCAGCAGAGTAAGCGCATTAGCGGAAAAGTGCAAAAGAATAAGTGATATACAGTATAGTATAAAAAAGAAAAGAGTTCAACCATTTTTGATTTTCATTTACATTAGCAAAAATAAACCAGCTTGCTTAATTTTCTTAGAATAGAAACTGCTTAATTAAAGGTCCTTTAAATAAATACTGACTAACTTAAAACTTAAAATACTGAGACATTTCGAACACAATATGGCCAAATGTCCTGTTTATTTTTGGTCCATGAGCTGAGACAGATCACGAAGAAGCCACAATCACTTTATAGCATGTCGGCTAGCTAGCTCACATTCATTTGTACGTTAACATTAAAGGTGCTTCCGGTGAAATTGGCATTCTTTTTTCATCTTAATATAAAAAAATAATAATAATATTAAAACGCTTCATGGAGCCTTGATATTTTAAGTTCAACTTTATTATTTTCCTAAACAGTATCGTTTGCCATGTCTGAATATTGACGTTGTTAACACTACTAAGAAGTGGAATCTTATCTTTGCACAGAAAAGCAACGTGATACATATACAGCAGACCAATTATTTTAGTGGACTGGAAATAACTGTAATAAGCACAAATCATAGTTGGATGTAAATGTGGCCTTGGTCAGGTATTAGAAAAATCACAGATTTGCAACCTCGCTTCATAAGGAAAAGCATTTCAAAGAATAAGATATCTAAAGCTTCACATAACTGACATAAGCCAACACTTATGTTAATAGCACTTAAAGTCATGAGGTGCATTTCCATCTGATTGACAAGGTATTCAACTAGAGAAGTGTAGAAGAATATCATTAAAGTACATATTTGGACCTTAAGGACTATTATTGCACCTTTGAGGGTATATTTTTAATGCATCTTGTGGTAAAAAAAAAATAAAAATCACGAAAAGGTAATCAAAGGACTGTAAAGGGACAAATAAATAAGCGAGAGTGATATACACACCCCACTTTTTTGTGGTATATATATAAAAAATGTTTCATTGTATTCCAACCAGGCACATCCACATGCACAGCTTAAGTATGTGTAAAATCTATATGGCAAAATAAATTTAGCATATAATGTAAAATTTGATTTGATTCATGGTAATGGCTTTACAATTGCTTCGCATTATAAACAGTGCAAACCAATGTGCATGTCTCACCTGTATGAAACTAAATAAATCAAAAATTTCTACAAACAGATGTGTAATATTGTAAATAAAAATAAAACTGTATAAATATATCTTAAAACTACATGAACAAATAAATTCATAAATTCTCCCCAAAAAAATGTCATTGAATATACAAAGTCAGTGGCATGGAGACAATGATCTACTGAAACACAGTGAGCTCCACAGCAGCACCTGATGTGTCATTTTAACTGGAAACAGAGCTTCAAAATCATCTAAAATGGACAAATTCTGTGGCCTCTTTCTCTGGCACTTTAGATCGCAGCAGCACAGGCTGATGTTCTCTGAAAGTTACCGAAGAGCTATTTTTAACCGTTATAAAATGGTTATATAACTGTATAACCCATAAAGCAAACGAGTTTACATGGTTATAGTTATGTATACAGAGTGTTTATGTCATGTCATGCTATGTAAGCCTGTCTTGCGGATGGGGAAGAGCAGAAAATAACATACAGTGCATCCGGAAAGTATTCACAGCGCATCACTTTTCCCACATTTTGTTATGTTACAGCTTTATTCCAAAATGGATTGAATTCATTTTTTTCCTCAGAATTCTACACACGACACCCCATAATGACAATGTGAAAAAAGTTTACTAGAGATTTTTGCAGATTTATTAAAAATAAAAAAACTGAGAAAGCACATGTACATAAGTATTCACAGCCTTTGCCATGAAGCTCAAAATTGA
>JAQQZU010000009.1:10666696-10685843 GCA_030068025.1 Parauchenoglanis punctatus | reverse complement strand
GAGCGTGTGTGGCTGTTTGTCTGTGTTGGCCCTGTGGTGGACTGGCGACCTGCCCAGAGTGTACCCCGCCTCTCGCCTTCTGCTGAGATTGGCTCCAGCTTCCCCGCAACCCAGATGGATAAAGCGGTATAGATAATGGATGGATGGAAATTAAGAAAGCATGTGTTGTTTTTTCATGGTGAGTTTACTGTGCACGAATTCAGTAAGTTTCTCTGCTGCATAGTTTATTTTATTTTATTTCAATTTTATAATGAACTTAGTTGCAGCTAATGAGTTTTAAGGTTTATGTACTTCAGTTTTTCAAGCATTCTTGATCTTGTTAGCAGGTAATAAATTCAAAAACGAAAAAACAAAACAAAAAACACTAACTAAATCATCTGCGACTACCAGCTACAGTTGACCGTTTTTCAGTATTTTTCATACTGTTATGACGTGACATGTACACGTTACGTACTTACATAATCTCACAAGCATAACAGCAAGTGTACAGATAAATATCACTTATCAGAGTATCATTTTGGTATCACAATACCTGTTAGCGGTATTACAATCAAAGTTCTGCTGCACAGTTCTGCTAAAAATCATATCATGATCATAGATTATACAGAAGCTCAGAACAGTCAACACATGATACTGTTGTGGACACTTGTTTTCCTTTCAGCAGGAAGCTGTCTAGGAAGGTGGTATTTTTGGACCGTGTCTGTGTGCTCAAAATAAAGTGTCCTATTTGATATGCAACACAAGACAGCAGTTTTCTAAGGTTCCTGATTTGAACACAGCATCATCTGCATAGGAAGCCAAGCCGCTCCAGTGTGACAATGTAAAACCACTTTTTTTTTTCATAATGTAATAACGTGCTGTAAGTGAACTAACCCTAATGAAAGGTTAGGTAATTACAGTGATGTGAAGTTTAATATCAGCATACTACTACTGGATAATCTAGTTCACTTGCTACATATTTTGACACGCATACCCAAGATAGCAAACAAAGCAAATAACCGACTCATGGTTGAAGATTGCACACTGTATCAAGCTGCTGCTGTGAGCAGAATAATAAAGTTACTTGGCAACCGTGCTGTTACTGTAGCTATTACTTTTGTTATCTACTGAGCTGCCCTTTAATATTTAGCTTTTTAATCACATAAATCACAGTTAGGTTCCCAATATAATTCAGGTACTGTATGGCTCTGTTATTATCTAACTGGCATATTTACCTATACTCTCTGGCCACTTTAATAGGAACACCTGCTCATTCATGTACATCCAATCAGACAATCATGGGGAAGCAGCGCAATACATAACATCATCTACACTGGCCACTTAATGTTCACATCAAACATCAGAGGAAAGTCTGGCTAATTTCACTAACCGGAAGTCTAATAATATGCCAGGAAAAGCACGAAATATAGACATGAATTTAGCTTTGGTCGGCCGGAGCCTCTCACCCACAGTCAGCTAGGATTGACTCCAGCTTCCCCACGAACCTTAGCAGACAAGCAGTATAGATAATTGATGGATGGACGATCGTATTCAAATAGCATAATGGTAGAGGTGGGCTTGGTTAAATTACATTGGTGATCACGACGTACAGAGCATTCGAGTGAAAATTTGATACAGTCACAGGCTGCAACAGAACGCTGATATTTATCATATAGGCAGTCCTGAAATATGTTGTATTTTTCTCATGAGACTAGGTTGTTTTTGTTCAGGAACATATAAAAAGCAGATGTAAGTTACACCCAGGGCTGATTAGATGGATGCATGAATTAACAGTGGTACATGTGTTCCTATTAAAGTGGCCAGTGACTGTATTTTACTCACTCATTTGTCTCTAGCACAGTCCTTTTTGGATTTCCAAACGACAGTGGAAAATGCCTCACAGGTAAAAATGATCAGGACAGGATTTATGTGCTTCATTACCACAGAACAGATGTAAATCTCTACAATGCTAAAAGGATAAAAAAAGGATATACCTGCTAAAAATCTCTTGCACACACTTTAAGCTTATAATCATACAATTAAATTTTGTTTATTTACCTTCACTGCTGGAAATCAGACACAGATAGCAGCAGAACCTACTTTTCTGAGACATTTCATGAGCAGGTAACAGTGTGGGGGGAAAAAAAGAAAGAAAAAAAAATATATATGCTATAATATAAGATTTTTGCTTGAAATAACATTAGATTAGCGCACTTGAGCACTCCGACTTATTAAATATTATGTTATTGCTAATTAATTCTGACAAATGTATACCATATGCCTGTGGCACTGAATTCTCTCACCGGATTGGTCAGATCAGGTGTTAATTAATTAGACAGTCGTGCCAGCAGCAAAGCAAATAAGAGATCATATAAATAATAGTCGTAGTAACTGAATTGTGTTGTTACTTATCAAAGAAAAACATATAATTGTCTCTACGATGACACTTTCTGTAAGGAGAAGTTTAGTTCTTGTTTATAGAAGGAGTCTCCAGTGTGCTTTGCAAGTCAGTATGTTTTCTGCCACAGAAGAGTCTTTAGGACAGAGAACTCTGATTTTGCAGTTTCTCGCTGAAATGACAAGCTGTGTTTTTTGTCTTAAAGAGATGCTGGTGAGGGAATTTCTGTTTATTGCGCATTTATCAATAACCGATAAATTGTAATTGTGTCAAACTGCTGTTGTACAGTACTGTCCCAAAGTCTTGAGCTACCCCTCACCCCTCATTTCTTTTGATTTTGCCAGGAAAATGAGACGATAGATACAGTGATTTATTGCAACATGTGCAAACACACATGTAAATACAGTATATAATAACAATAATAAAATAAGTATATAAGTAACACAATGAGAGTTTGTATAATTCTAACGAGCTTTAAAAAGCTTTCAATATTTGGTATGAGCACTGGGATTCTTCAACACAGCCTGATCTCTCTTAGGTAAGATTGTAATGTATGTAAGTAGTCTTCAGGAATAGTTCTGCAGGCTTGGTGAAGGACATCCCAAAGCTCTTCTTTGGATATTGGCTGCCTTTTGTTCTGTTCTCTGTCGAGATGATCCCACGCTGCTTTAATAATGTTGAGATCCGGGCTTTGGGGAGGCCAATCCATGACTGATAGTGTTTTTTTCTATAGAGGTATGCAGGAAGCCCAGAGAACTGTTCCTCAAGACTACATTAAAAAAAAGTATAAGAACGTCTGGCCCGTTGGAAGCAAAATATTAAATGAGGAGTGGCTCAAGCCTTTTGAACAGTGCTGTACATGTTCTACTATAGAATAATAACTAACTTTGGTGTGGCTTTCGGCTTCTCATCAAACTGACCCGTTGTTACTTTCCTGTTGTTATTTTCCTCTTTTTCCCTTATGTTTCACCGTGTTTTATTCCTTACATATTTAAGCAAAGTTCGGTGCATTGCAGACAACCAACCTAATGGCAAATAGGACAACACACTTTTTTTATTGATACCTTATGACCCAACCTCGAAACTTGTGGAGCAAGTGAACACTATGCAGTATGTGAACAGTGTCATAAATGTTGCATTATGCTGGGAGAGTATGGGCTCACGGACTCATTTTCTGAGCTCTGTGTGTGTGTGTGTGTGTGTGTGTGTGTGTGTGTGTGTGTGTGTGTGTGTCTGTTTTCGTTCTCCTCTGTATGTGGGCTGTCATGAGGCCTGATTAATCTTCATTCCTTCATCCTGTCATTTCTAGCTCTCATCCACCACACAGCTGCAGCAGAAGAAAACTCAGTGAGCTGAAACACATCAGTGCAACTTTGCACATTGTGAAGGACTAGCGTAAAGAATTAAACAGGATATGTAAATGAGGAAAACAGTGAGGATTTCTATTATATAAACACCCTGACAGTGGTATAGTCATGGGCTGGGATCTACTTCTTTTTATATAAAACACACTAATGTATACGCACACTTATTATGATCATTTTTGTGTATTCATTCATTTTTTCATTCATTCGTTTACTTACTTATTTTTATTGTTAAGCATGCAAAGAATGGCGTGGAAGGCAAAGAAGTAAATAACAAGCAGCATGCTGGCTATGTAGCCCTCGGCAGGAAGCCCAAAGAACAAACTTTATAACGAATCAACAAGACAACACAAATATTTTGTGAGGCAGTAGGGTTTGGCTATAAGGCTGACTGTCTGGAACTGTGACTGATAATGATCCCAGTCTTGTTTCCTCTTTCCACTATATTTCCTATAGCTACAAGAATGGGTCGCACTGAAAGTGTGAAAGGAGAACAGGGGTCACATCAAAGGTCCAAACCCACTGAAGACATTATCAGAGAAACAAGTGTCAGAATCCATTTTAACCTATTCTTAACTGTGAGGGAAATTATAGTGAAGGCACACTATTATTTCTTGCTTTTACTATAGAACCACTCAAGAGTCTTTGTGTGTTTAGAGCGCAAGTCATTAGTCAAGATGTTTACCTTTGAAGGGTCAGGTTAGTAGAGTGTGTATTGATTCATTGATGCTGTTGTGCTTAGTGTGAGTGCTTTAAGATTTAAAACCAAAATCAAGTGGTCTATCAAGACGAGTCGCAGCAGGACTGACCCAATTATAAAGTTGAAACCAGACGCACACTTGAGCTGGAACTGTTGATTTAAAGAAAAAGGAAAAGGAAAAGCAAGAAAAAGAATATTGAGCACATTTCAATGATGATTTAAGTTATATTAAAGAATATATTGTCATTCAACAGCAAGAAAAAGCTTAAGCATATTGAATAAATTAAAGCCTCTAACAACTGTCTCCCGTAATAATCATCTGTGAGAAATATATTCATAAATAACTGCTTGTTATATTTGGTCCTTAGTGCACTAGGTAGGGCGCTTGGACATGTCGGGCTTTAGGTTTCATGGAATATTTCATTCGAAAGCCTGACAGTGAATATTCCACTCGAAGAATCCGAATTAGTGACAATTCATCTAAATTACAGGCAATTATACAATTATACTATTTATTATATTAGCTAAGTGTTACACACTTCCTCTTTCTACTGTTCATGCGGCAACTGGATTTTTCTAGAGTGTAGGAGCAGGCTGTCTCAGACTTCCTCTGATGTGCTCAAGAAAACAGGGAAAAAGTAAAAAGGAAAAACACCCCCATTCCTCCTCCTGCAAGGACAAACCTGCTGGTCGGGGAAAATTCAACAGTGGCCTCTGTTGACACTGGGCAGCTGGGCCACGCCCCTGCTACTTCATTAGGAACATCCTGTATCTGCTCATTCATTCAATTCTTCAGTCCACCAATTGTGTTGTAGCAGCACAATCGAAAAAATCAGGCAGCTACAGGTCATAACCTTCAGTTAAAGCTCACATCACACAGAATGAGGAAAATGTGATCTCAGTCACCTTGACTGTAGCATTACTGTTGGTGCCAGATGGGCTGGTTTGAGTCTTTCACAATACTTGGGGATTTCAAACACAACGTCTCTAGAGTTTACACTGAATGTGCATAATACAGAAAACATCCAGTGAACAGCAGTTCTGCAAGTACACATGGCAGTTGAGAGTACTGCAATGAAACACACTGTAGATGAGAAAAGTGAATAGCAGGACTGTGTAGAACCAACAGATACCGACTGCATACATGTTACAAGAGTGGTGAGCTGAAAGGTATTTTAGAATGCAAAACAATGAAGGCTTCTATGCTGTAGTATTATGCTGTATTTTGTCTGTTAAATAAATCAGAGACGAGCTCTTCTATTTATATAATTATCCACAAAGAAGACTGGAATCTCATCCAAAGCAACTTTCACAGTCTACAAAAGAGCCTTGGCCCGAAACTGCCTTGAAAGCAATTTCAAAATGAAGAAATGCCAGCGCTAATAGAATACTGCCCAAAAGTTCTTGTTCTGTCTTAACTTGGCTACCTAAGGCTCTTGTCTGCAATAGAATCTTACCAAATCAAAATTGAAAAGCAATTTGGACTCACAGGAATCAATGGCAGAATGTTTCTAATTATACCTATACATCTAAGACTCAGAGACACACACTACTTTTAACTGCACAGACATTCAGCCTTGTGGTTAGCTACTAGTGGCAAGTCTCAGGTAAAGAATCCTGTAAGAGCAAAGTCTATTAAATAGGTCGAGCTGAAGAAGGAATTAAATTTGTCCAGCACAGCTTTCAATCCACAACTTGTACTATTCAATTTCAAGTGAGAATTCTGGAGGAAAATAACATGCTGTTCTAAGGTCACTTCATTTTGCTGGAACGGCAGTCCAGACATAAGCCTTTCAAACACCAAACACATAAGAATTTTGTCTGTAATAGTGTACCTTTTATGTAAAGCAATAACAGATTATAGATAACACTCTAAGCTGCATCTTACTGGAGTGAAGACCATTAAATATATCGAACTAAAGAAGTCCTATCCTGCAGAAATTTAACCGTAACCATTTTAAGCAAGGAAACTGGGTTTGGTAGTCTAGGCCCATGTGCGTTAAGTCTCAAACATGTAAGACTCATTAGATATACAGTGGGGTCCAAAAGTCTAAGACCACATTACAAATTTGGGATTTCCATATAAAATTCAAAATGAACAAAAAGACTTTTAAAAAATTTACTGTTTTCTAATATTAATATTATACACATTATTATTTGATCTCTAGTTACAGATACATCAAGGTTTAGATTTTCTTTGTCAAAAGGTATTCACAGCCAAGAAAACAGTTAATTCAAGTTAATTTAGTTAAAATTAAAATGTTAATCACTGCAGTCTAGACAAACAATTGACCCTGTATATGTACTGTCAATAGTGAATCCCAGGTACATACATATCTTGTTAGTTTTTTCCATGAAGAAAAGGAAGAACAGTGCAAATTTGTAGGTGTAATCTACCTACTTTGAACATTGTTCACACAACTTTTCGCATCCCTACCTTTGCGTCAACATAGCTCTCTGTCCTTTTAAAAATGACCGGAAAAATTAACCATGCCATGCTGCATTGTTAATAAATCAAAGCCTGTTAGCAATAGGGACATCATTTCTGAATACAAGGCCAATGAAATGATATAGCTGTGACTGTGAAAATGCTGTGACTTACATCATCTGTGACCATTAGAGATGGCTTCTATGGCCCACAATGTCTCTCACATTTGGAAATTCTACATTTTTTTCTATATTCATGACCCCATAAGAACACCACTAACTTCCCGTTGTGACTTCAGAGTATTTGGAAAGTGAGAAAACATGGTTTTCTCAATCTCCACCAATTTTCATATGGCTCGGACTAATATTTCAATGAATGAACATTGAACGTGACATGAGACATTTTTGGGCTGGGGGGAAAACATAAAATATCAAATTTAAACTGAAATATTGTGCCTAATTTAGTTTTAGGTCCCAAATAACAAATACAAAAGGTATGAAGAAAATCTGAGACGTGCAGCAACTTCCATATCTGAACTGACATGGAGTCACACTTAGGTACACCAAATAAGGCAGCTCTCACTCACCTCCAATAACATTAAGGTTACATTACATGAGACAATACATATCAGTTGTACTTGCAAATAGAGTGATTTTAGCCATTTATTAAATGCCACTACTGAAAATTTAAGGTCAGAAACTATTTCTGATGATCTGAGAAAATAAATACCAAATTCATATTTGTTCTGTTGTTGAGTCTATTGTTGATTCAGAAATCAACAGAGCACTTTAAAAAAAAAAGAGGCATTTTCTTTAGTTTAGATATATACATATTCTCTAGTTTAATAGGTTTATATTAGAGGAAGTCTATGCCCCTATATTGCACTTCACAACTTAGAAAATAAAAAGAAAGACCTAGTTTGATAGCTGGTCCACAATGCATCCATCCATTTTTATATTTTATCGTTTGCTTTTTTTTAAAGACATGAATTATTTATATATTTGTGTGAATATTTCTACAATTATTTATACAAGCCAAGCTATACATCAAACAGCACCAACAAATATAACAGCAAGACATCTTCAAACGCATCATGACAGACAAACGGATCTAAGAGCTAGATAGTAAAATTCAGCTCAATCTCAGTTAGTAAGCAATGTTTGATTCCAACTTCTTCCAACTTCTGATCGTGTGCAATTATTGCCCCAGGCAAAAGAGTGTGATTGATAATATATGTTACATCTCTTCAGAAGTATGCAGAAGATTTGTTTGATTGAAGTAAAGTACAAAATTACAGAGTACAGCCACTGGCAGAGTATAGCCTTTTTCAGCATGGTACTTCAGTCACATTCTATATCATTAGCAGGAAGAAATGAGACGTTCCAACCCATTCAGCAACGTTTAAAGTAGACCCTGATATAAAGTAAGTGTATGGTCATCAATCAATTGTGGAGGGCCTGTCTCGCCTCCTGGGTGCATGCATAAGTTGGCAAACAAAGAGAGAACAAACTTCTCTAAGCCTAATGTAATCAAAGTGCTATGGGCAGAAAAATAGAGATGAGCTGGATAAAGCCAGGAGAAATCTAAAATGGCAGTCTCATGGCACTAAATTCATAAGATTTCACTCAAGATTGCTCACAGTCATAATGGTTCAAGTCAGGACAAGGAGCAGAAGAAACAGTCCTAACATTTCTTATATCTCTATTGGTATAAAAACCAACAACGCAGCAGTTACAGTTGTCTAGCGCAGGCATCCGGATGCTAACCCAGCAGAGCATTTCAGCAGCTCGAACCATGCACTTCAAAAATACTGTAGCAGAACCAATCCGTGTAAGAAAAAACCTGGCTGTAATTCAGCAGCTGCAGTTTTTCGAAACAGGAGCCATCATGGCTTCTGTAGCAGATCCTCTGCTTACCCAATCTCATGCATTTATGCAAATCATTCAGCCAAAGGCAGCTCATTGAGAAAGCAAAGAGTTTTCACAGACTATCACAGATTTACCCTCTCTTGTCTAATTAGTGATGTGACAATGTGGCTTTAAAATAAAATAAAACATAATGACATATGGAGATATAAATATATATATATATATATATATATAGACATCTGGACAAAAATATTCTCTCAAGTTGTCTCATCTGTTCTGAGTCCACCATACTAGCCAAAACTGGTCATGAGAAACACCACTATATAAAATTATTTCATGTGTAAATTAATGTCTTATTTATAGCTCTGACTAATCTTTAATGGTTAAGCATTAAAAAGTAAGTCTTGATGCCATTCAATCATGTCAGTTGCTTATCTTGAGTATTCCCTGCAGCCCATGTAAGCAATGAATTCAACGTAACTGTAGTTTCTCAAACTTTAGCTGAATACCCCTGGTCTGGTGGATTACTACAAATATATGGCATTTTACATAGAGATAGCCTTACAGGCGATCTACTAATCTATAGCAGCCCTGATGTTCTGTGTTCATCTCCACAATATGCTGCTCAAGTAGAGAGTTCATTTTTCTGACTTATTTGACAGAGACAGGAAAGGAAATACGAGGAAAGACAGGATGACAAATAACCAGTCACAGTTCAGCTCTCCATCCATGATAAGACAAACAGGTCAGCTAATAGTTCGAGTAAATCCTATTTTAAGCTTCCTAATATAAAGCCAAGGAAGAGAGGATGATTCAGCACATCTTAATTAGTTCTCTAAATGAAATGAAACCCCTGGGCAACAAAAAGTGATACAAAACAGAGCAAATGAAGATGAAAGAAGATATATTGACCTGAATCCTTTACCTGGGGCTTTCAACAATAATGTTAAACAGTGAGATGTTCTGTACTGTTGTGGGTACATCACAATATATGATGGTAACGGTATATCACAGTAGATTATCGACAATGTAACCTAAAGATAGAAAATGAAATTTAAATTTTAATCCAACTGGATACGTTCACGAACTTAAGGTATCACGTATGAAGAATTACCTACTCCTAACAGAATCGGCAATCAGCAAACACTAGGGGGGACGGTGGCACGATGCTATGTTTTATCACCCAAGCCAAGTTCTGTGTCAGTAAAATCCATCACAGAAACCCTCATTCCAAGTTTCCCCTAGTACTGTATGCACGATTTTATATTAGTTACACTCCATGACTTTGCATTACTTTAGGCTTTGTTGTTAATGCCATTGGGAGAACCTGATAAAATCACCCCCCCTTTGCTTTCAGAAGCGTTCCTAATTACTCCTCTGTAAGAACAAAGACAGCTTGATCTCCTGGTGTACCCCAAGGTCAGAGTTTTATGAAATACCTTAAGACCGTTACATTTTCATTTTTATGTGAATGCCAATTAATCAAGGTTCAGGACTTGTCAGGGCTCAGTGAAAGGAAAATTGTTTTCACCTTTGAGGAAATTAGTGGGCCAGCCCAGCATTCTCTGCATCTGTGCTGGGCCATTGGTGTATATGGAGGGAAACATATAAGCTCCACCGCTGTCTGTTCTTCCTCACCTTGAAATTAGTCACGACATATAGAACGTGGTGCGCAAACATTTCCTGTTTGCAATTTGCAGGATTTTTGTCCTTTAAAATCTCTGACTGAAAGGGTTACGGTGTCAAAAGCTAAAAAGCTACAACCGACAATTTTTATACTGACAGCCAAATAATTTCCAAAGGGAGTGTTTTTTTTGGTCCTTTCTTCTTCTTCTTCTTCTTCTTCTCTCTCTCTCTCTCTCTTTCTCATACACATGCACAAACACACACACACACACACACGCACTCTCTTGCAGCCTCACATGCTCAGTGTGTTTCTGGTAGATTGTCATGTGCTCAATTAGAGAGCCAGTCGAGCTTTAAATGTAAGTAAAGAAGTTACGAGCAGAGAGTGGCTTTCCTGTGCTTCCTGCCCAATTGCTATTTTGTTTCTAGCTTGGCAATCAGGAACGGGACCTGAACAGGGCAGTGTTTAGGGCAGAATACGCACCTAAGTTTGAGTGCGATTACTGCAGCTGAGAGCAGTGTGAACATGATTAAAATTCAGGGGTGTATAGCTGGACTGGTATTATTTCCCTCAGTTCCACTGGAGGCAGTAGGATTGTGACTGTTACCAAACCTCATTCATTATCTGACAAACACTTTCAAATAACACCTATTCCCTGTTACAGTCCTGATCACATGTTATCGTAATCATCACTGTAATATACTAAGGCTGATTTCACACCTTGTTTGTTTGCTAAAATCTGCAATAGAGATTTTATTGTTGTTGTTGCTGTATTGTATTTTGTTCATATGATTTCACATTGCAATGGTTCAAATGAATTCAAATGCACCAAGCTGCAGGACATGCAGGCTTATATTTATTTGTGAGAAGACAGAATACTATCAGGGATGCACTACATCAATACTGGTATTGGTATCATACTCACATTCTTAAAAAATGCTCAGATACCTACCTAGTGTACATTATCATGATAACAGTATATCAGACATACAGCATTTCACAATTAATGATGCAAATCGAAGCATAGCAGACTGCAAACTGTGCTCTGCAAAAAACATTGAGAGGACGAGCAACAGCATCTACTTACAATACATTTAACCTGATACAAAAAAAATCTTAAAACATAAAACTAAGCATGAGGGGTTCATTGATGGAAGCATACTGCAGCAAGACAACGCGAGGTGAGTGAACATATCAGCACTTACTCAGGATGTTGCTCTTGACAATCAGACACTATCTGTCACTGACAAAAAGGGATTCTGCCACAATGAAGACAAAGAAACATACTTTACTTACAGCTGTACAGAAGCACTTTTTCAACATGAAACAAAGCCCACTCTCCATAGCAATCCTACTCATTTCAAGGTATTTGGGTAACATGCATTTGAAACATTATTAAGAACAACGTGTAAACTTGTAAACGTCATGAATGTTAACAGACCCTCTTTGGCCTCTGGTGGATTAATACCAAGTAGGTTACTAAGATTAGTATTAGTATTAATGACTATTATAAAACATGTACTCATACTTGGTCTGAAAAATATAGTATGGATGCATCCCTAAATACTACAGTTGTTAAGTACCAGATAATAAGGTGTCAATATTATTATTATTTCTACTTGGACTTATAGGCCCATTATAAAATCCCAAAAGGGTTAGAACTACTAACAAAATGCCAATACCCATAACCCAAGATCAATAACAATTTCTGATTTTTGAAAATGTAAATGTAAAAATCAAATTTTTACAAGCATTTCTGGAGCTAGGTTTCTGGGGATTAAAATTATTACTTTACATGTAGCCTAGATATTTTTAATGTAACTCTAGGAAAACATACATGTTGTGCTGTGAGAAGTAGCCTTTATTATTCACCATTAACAAAAAAAAAGGTATGCATGTGTTTGTGCTCGTACTTTTGCAAATTGTCACATTTACTAGCTTCAACAGTCTGTTTAAACGTTACAGCTAAAAAGACAAAATTTCAAAACCTTTACTGTGGTGCTACAAGTGTTAAGTCCCTTTATTATTTTGATGTGTACCACTGGAAAACTGTCTTCTCACCAATAATGAACCGAACACTATTTTGTGAATGTAGGCATAGTGAGTACAACACATGCACTGAAATCCAAGAAATGATTTGAATGAAGGGCAGCATGGTGGTGCTTTTCTGTGTGGAGTTTGCACGTACTCCTCATGTCTGTGTGGCTTTACTCCAGGTGCTCTGGTTTTGTCCCACAGTACAAAGACATGCAGAACTGGCTACTCTAAATTGCCCATAGGTGTGAACATGAGTGTGGATGGTTATTCATGCCAGGTGTACCCCGCCTCTCCTCCTCTCTCTCGAAGTCAACTGAGATTGGCTCCATCTTCCCCACAACACTTAACGGATAAGCGGTACACGTAATGAAGGTATTAATAGATGGATATAAATGAAAAAAATTGAACTGAATTTTGTGTCTAATTTCTCTTAATGGTAATCTAAATCATTCATGTTCAGCTGTCTGTCTGTTAGTATTCTTAATTTTCTTTAAAATGTAGAATGAAACAAAGCAGGATTGTGCTGTATGTACTATAACTGGTGGTGTACGGAAATTTAATCAGTGCGTTACCTTGACCGCAGAACATGACTGAGTTGTGGTCTGAATTGGACAGCCCACATGTGCAAGGATAAGAATATAAGAGACCTTAAAATGTTCTGTAAACCAAGATCTTTCTGCAAGTGTCCTTATTAGACAACAGAGGAATGGGTCAAAGCTGTTTTCCAATAAAAGATAAGATAAAAAATCTTTTTTACGATAAAATAGATTTTAAAATTGTACAGTTATTGAGTGCATCAATAATTCAGGAGTTGATTATAAATTACAGAGAGATATAGCTGTAGTTTACCCACAGCAGGGATGAAACACCAGTTTAAATAAAATATAAACCCTTTTCTATTTGTCAGGAGTGTCTGATTCTGGTCTGTCTTGACTACATTTCAAAGATTTTCATAGAATCATATAATATTTTCATTACGAAATGGAACTAAAATATTTTACTTCTGAGGCTTAGTAAGCTTGTAAATAAGTCACGGAATGAAGTTCTGATGCGATTTTCTTTGTTGTAAAATGCACAGAGTGCATAGTATGCAAAAAAAAATAAATAAAATGACTGTGCAACTCATGAGATTTTCACACTTATTTTGGTTAATTCGATCGAATTTTGTAAAGCAATTTTCAAAATGTTCTAATCGAGATGTCTGTTTACATATAACTCTAGAAATGCTATGCAAGAGTTTAAATTAATACAAAGCAAAAACAAAGCCTTCTTAACTTGATAAACACATCCTACAGCCTGCAATACTGTCAAAAATGTAGACATAAAAAAAAAAGACCAAGATAAACAGGTGCACTTCGCTGAGGAATGAGCTCATAGAAAGCAATGGAATTCACTTGAAAATCACTTTAGGGATATGAAATTGGTTTAAAAATTCAGATGAAGAAGTTCATGTGAAATATAATGCTGTAATCAGAATTACATCATGTTTGACCGTTCACGTTCTACAGACAAAAAAAATGACCCGTTTCTGTTTTTGTTAGCCAGCTAACTGTGATGAGTGATGTAAATTTTTTTCTCCTCCAAGAGCAAACTGTATTGTCAATGCTTTAGATTAAACACGAGGATATGTCTGGATGTTGGTTGATCTAAAGCAAATACTAAAACAAGTAAGTGTTACTGTATTTGTTCTTGATGATCAGCCACTGTCATGGACAAACAGGGATCCTTCCACAATGAAGACAACGACACATACTTTATTTACAGCTGTACAGAAGTGCTTTTTCAAAGTGAAACAAAGCCCACTCTTCAAAGGACTCTTAGAGCCAGTTACAAAATGCTAATACCCATAATTCAAGGTCAACAACAAATCCCACTCCCCTCTCCTACTCAATCGAAGTTACATAGCGAATGAGCATTTAAAATCAACTAGAATGAGCCCTGTATATTTCATGCATGTTAAAGGCCACTATTTAAACCGAAGAAACGTAAACAGAGCCATGACATAACTAATGGATTAATATTAAGCGGGTTACTAACTTCAGTATTAGTATCAACGACAATTAGAAAATATGACTATTACTTTTTCTAAAGTCATAAAAAAAAATAAAAAAAATATTAAGAGACCACTTCAATTTTGTTTCTTAAATCAGCATCTCTATACATGGCAGCCATTTCACTCCAGTGTCTGTGGTGGAATTCCAACACAAGCACATCTCATTTTACTGAATGAGGAACTGATAAGGACAAGTTTAAATGGCAAAAGCAGTCCAAGTATTACCTTAAATTTAATTGGAATATAAAAAATATCTTTTCATCATGTTCAAAAGAAAAGTTTCGAGTCAGAAAAAGTAAGGTTCAGTTCTTGCTTTACTCTCAGAGGGATACAAAATTACATAGATGGCAGTTCATAAGAACAAGGTCAAGCAGCAGACATAGGGGACAACAAAGTTAGAGACTGGCAGAGGGAGAAAACGATGCTTTACTGGCTGGGATGATCGTCAACTCCTCCGAATGTCACTGAACAACCGTAGGATGACATCAAGTCACCTACAGAAAGAATGGCAAATGGCATCTGCACAGCAAGCACAGTTCGAAACAGGCTCCTCCGGGTGATGATGAAGTCATGGAAACCTAGAAAAAAAGCCCTTCATCAATGAGAAGCAAAGAAGTGTTAGGCTGGAGTTTGCTAAAGACCATAAGGATTGGACTGTAGAGGACTGGAGTAAGGTCATCTTCTCTGATGAGTCCAATTTTCAGCTTTTCCCATCACCTGGTCGTCTAATGGTTAGACGGAGACCGGGAGAGGCCTACAAGCCACAGTGTCTCGCACCCACTGTGAAATTTGGTGGAGGATCAGTGATGATCTGGGGCTGCTTCAGCAAGGCTGGAATGGGGCAGATTTTTGTTTGTGAAGGAAGCATGAATCAAGCCATGTACAAGGTTATCCTGGAAGAAAACATGTTTCCTTCTGCTCTGACAATGTTCCCCAACTCTGAGGATCAGGTTTCCCAGCAGGACAGTGCTCCATGCCACACAGCCAGGTCAATCAAGGTGTGTATCAAGGACCACAAGATCAAGACCCTGTCATGGCTAGCCCAATCTCCAGACCTGAAAATTTGAAAACCTCTGGAATGTGATCAAGAGGAAGATGGATGGTCACACGCCATGAAACAAAGCCGAGCTGATTGAATTTCTGCACCAGGAGTGGCAAAAAGTCAACCAAGAGCAACGTGAAAGACTGGTGGCGAGCGTGCCGAGATGCATGAAAGATGTGATTACATGTCAGCGTTAGTCCACCATATTGATTTCTGAACTCTTCCTAAGTTCAGACTTTAGTATTGTGTTGGTTAAAATTTAACAGAATCTTGATATTTATGAATTTTACAAGGTCTGAATACACTGTATGTTTTTTGTTATTTTCACCAGTTATAATTTTCTGCAATTAAATGCTCTAAGTGCAATATTTTTATGTGGAATTTGGGGGAAATGTTGTCAGTAGATTATGGAATAAAACAAAAATGTTCATGTTCCTCAAACACATACCTATAAATAGGAAAATGAGAGAAACTGGTTGCATCCCTGTATAGCATAGTTGTTAAGTACCAGGTAATAAGGTGTCAATATTATTATTAGTTCTACTTGTACTTATAGGTCTGTTGTTAGAGCCATTTATAAATAGGGATGGGAACTGAAAAGATATTAATGATACTAATGCTATTATCAATTCTGGCTATCCGTCCGATTCTTTATCGATTCCCTTGTTGATTCCTGATCAATTTTCTGTGTGGAAAAAATTAAGCCTACGAAGGTTTTCAGCATCAATGCAGCTGTTGTTTATTTCTGAAGCTGTGATCAGCCATGCTGATTCGACGTCCCTCTGTAAACAGAGAAGAAACTCAGACAAGTGGCTAAAATGTTTTCTAGGGCTGTTCCATACAACAGGAAGAGCCCTGGGAGGAAGAAATTACTGATGCAGTGGCACTTCATATCATGAAAGACTTGGTCCCCATTTACTTTGTTGAGAAAAAAAGGTTCGGGTTGTCCAAAAACAGTAATAGCACCATCTATTGCAAATAGTGCAAAATAAAGCGTTCTTTCAAATGTCCTGTTTTTAAATATTCTTTGTTTAAAAGAACAATCGTTTGCACTAGTTGCTATAGATGCTGTTCCTTTTTTGCACATGGACATTTTCCAAAGTACGTTTTAACTATTAAAAAAACCTTTGAAATTATGTGCATTGTTTGAACTGCACTATGTAAGAAATAAAAACATGAAATCATAATCGAAAATTGTTCATAAATTAGAATTTTTTTGGCAATATCAGCCAGCCCTAGTTGCAACCTTATTACTACACATAGCCATTACAATATTTGGCCTACGTTGACCTGTGTCCGTTTATTTTACACACAATTTTTCGACCGCAGATGCTCACAGGACACAATAAAATATTGCAGTGATATGTTAAAGGGCTTATGTGCATTCTTGTTACTGCCTTATGGAATATCAGTATTACAAATAATAAGCAATACATTGCACACAATGTAAAGGATGAGGAGAAATCTGTAAAGAAGTTAATAATATCAGCCTTAGCAACATCATCAATCCCATAAAGGAATGGTCAGCACTGCTGAGAAGAGAGAAGAGAGAGAGCTACAGCGTGCTGTAAGCAATGATTTAAAACAGACACAAACTGTTGAATTATTCAAAACCCACAGTGCTTAATGCTAAAAAAGTGAAGAGAAAAAGAACTTGCTTGCCAACGCTTATTTTAATTTAATTTCCTCGCTGATAACTGCAAGTGAACTGAAAATGTTTTAAATATCACTCTTGTACCTAGCATTTAGAAACAGTCTGGACGTACCCAATCAAAGAAACAAGTATTTTCACATGGGACATTTGCCATATGCTTTCCTAAGTTAAATCAATTCCTAAACAAACTGACAGACCCATAAATACTACCTCCAAAATGGGGATACTTTTGCATAGTTCTGCTTTTATTAAAGGTAAACATGACATTTTAGTTGATAAAAGTCATACAACTTTAGTTTAGACCCCAATAAAAAAACGTATTTAATAAATGTCACAGCAAACTCCACCCACGTCCACAGAACACTTTGTTTCCTGATGGATTATCAAAATGTGCTGTAATGCTGAATATGGCAGGAATATCCAAGTGTTTTTCAGCCTAATCTCTATTCACATGTGTAGCATATGTAGGATTACTACAGAGAACATTTTCAAAACATTTCTCAGTAAAAAGAATGAAAAATAACTGTTTACTCACTTACATAATGGAAGTCTGAGGGTAATTCTCTTTAATGGAAATTCAGAACTACAATCACAGGTTCCTGAAATTGCATCACCCAAAAAATTCAAACACACTGAACTCTATTTCCCAGAAGACAGAGAACATAATCAGTCACATGACTCAATTCCCCGATAATGTTCACCCAATTACACTCGAATTCTGAATTTGACTTGAGACCTAAACCGAAGGAAAAACAAACCTCAATTGGGAATTCCTAATCAGGACATCATATTGACAAGGCTACACACCATCACCAGTTAACAAAGTAGCACTTCTTACCTTTAAATGAGTAATGCTATACATTGAAGTATTTACTTTAAAACAATTAACAGAAAGACCTATTTAATTATTAAATCTATAACTGTCATTACGGTTAGCTGCCTCGCTTTTTGCTAACAAAAGACAAACATGGGGGCATACATGTTTTTTTCCACACTTTTGTAGCTCAAATGCACATAGTTAAAAAATAAATAAATAAATAAATCATCATTTGACATCGTTCCAAGCTCGGACTTCCCACTTCCGAGGCAAGTCCAATGCAGCATTAGCTGTTTCTAATCACACACTCACTTTAAAAAAACTGATTTTTTTTATTCATTCAGTGAGAAATCTTTCTCCTAGTGCAACATATGCAATGAGTCTAAGACTACAACCACGTTACATGTCTCATTGTTCATTCCGATTTTTTGCTCAGAACGGATTTGATGTCACATCCTGATGCAACATTCATAATTACAAGTGACCGATAACTAACTGCAATTTGAACGGATCTGTCCTCTGAAATGGCATGCATGCGCTCATTGAAACATCTTTGCACAAGTCATCTGCACCACCAAGAACAAAAAAATTGTACATTCGTGTGACAACTCATAGTATCAACACCAACAAAATGGGCACACGAGTAGCTAATGTATGCATCACAATTTGCTCTGGAGGACAGAAAACAGTTCATCAGCTGTATATGATCTGGTTGAGAAGGCGAAAAAAAGCCAGATGGCTAGCTTTTGCTGTTTTCGTAGCTATACCTATCCAATCTAGAACCACATATGAAAGTGACTCAAATACAACTTTTTAACATCTGATTTCTGTTTCCAGAAGCCCTGAAAACATATGATCTGTGTCACATTGAGGCAAACAAATCAGATTTGAGTCACTTCAGCCTAGTAATATGAACGTATTTTTCTGATTGCTATTCTCATATTAACTGTTCTGGGTTTTGTACACGGCGGCACGGTGGTGCGGTGGTTAGCACTGTCGCCTCACAGCAAGAAGGTCCTGCGCTCGATCCCCGGATCACCCAGGGTGCCTTTCTGTACGGAGTTTGCATGTTCTCCCCGTGCATGCGTGGGAGTGCTCTGGCGTCCTCCCACAGTCCAAAGACATGCAGATTAGGTCAACTGGCTGCTCTAAATTGCCCATAGGTGTGAATGCGAGCGTG
>JAQQZU010000009.1:10639487-10660087 GCA_030068025.1 Parauchenoglanis punctatus | reverse complement strand
AGTAGGTACCTGTCACAATCAGCAAAAACTTTTCAGGAAGCAAGACTTTTCAAAAAAATTGTTGTGCAGTGTAATCCAATACGGAGATGAACAAATCATAAATTCATTAGCCCACCAGGCATGTGAAAGCTCCAATATGCTTGTGTTGTATGTTATGCTTTCCCAGAGGCCCAATTAACTGAGCTAAAAAGATGAGCCAATTATGTTCAAATACACAATATGGAAAATAAGCAAGTACTTAAATCTTTGGGAGGGTGACTTTATGTAGACATAGTCTTTATCCTATCCTGATAATGTCTCTGCTGATTAAATATATCATTTTCGTGCCCTCCACAAAAAGGCAGAAAACCTTTGGCTATTATTTTGGCTATGAGCTGTTGTGATCTCTCATAGCAAATAAACACAGTATTTGAATTTGTCTAGTGTTTTCATTTTCACTCAATGAAGTGTGCTCACATTAGCATTAAAAGGCAATTGTTGTGCTGCACTTTTGTTACATCTTTTTTGCAATAAACAATGCAAAATCTAGAAAAAAAGCCTTAATTTGATTAATATTTGTGGATTCCATCTAACATCCAGACCACGTCCTTAGTCCATGTATGTAGTGCAGGTGGTAGGATTTGAAAGCGCTCCAAGCTCTAGTTTTTTTTTTAATTATAACATTTTTTTTTAATGTAATATTTATGGGAAAATAAATAGAAAAGCATCTTCATTTATTTTGACTGCCACACATGTTTTTTTCCCATTTAAAACCCTGAAGCCTTCATTATGTTTTTTGTCTGAAATGTAGCCTGATACATCATATTTTATGGTCTCTACTGTAAAATACAAACATTTTTCTGTAACACTACATTTTTCTGTAATACTAGTAAATATATTCAATAATGCAGAAGTCATAAAATAAACATCTATAAAAAATTTGCATATTGCACAGTACTGTATACCTTTCAAAGCAATGGCGGTTGTAGTTCCAAGGTGCAGTGCAGTGATGATTGATCATGATATTGAATGGGAAGGCAACCCATCAGCCATTATGCTTAATCTTTCTAGCATAAGGCATATGCAAGGCACATCATAGGCTATTATGGATACACACATTCCTGTTTCCTAACTATCTCTACTTAAATATCCCCTATATAGGACTCAACCACTTGAATGCTCCTCCCTTACCCCTCTCTTTCCAACCACATATTTGAACATACGGTGTCTGTCAGGTTCCAGTAGAGTACTTCCAAGTACTCCGGATTCATGCAGCACTTGTAAAAACTTGAAATGAGGAAGGCGCTCTCTAGAGGTTTGTCCTTTCTGAGTTACTGTAGCAGCACATGGTGGCTACGTAGAAGTGGACCTGCACCCTTTTTAGACATAAAGGGCTCATTCTAAGCTTATGAAAACATTCATTGTTACAGGTAATTATGCACAATGAAAACATAATTGTGAATTCCATTAGTATGTTGTAAAATATATACTAATAATATATAAATGTCTGCTAATAGGTACCCTCAAAATCCTACATAGAAGACCTTTATTTCTACCCAGGTATTTTGTCTATATAGTCCTAGTTTCTTCTCCAAGAGAAATATGAATGATTGAGAAATACAACGTGTTTAAGTCTATTACACTTAAACAGTTCATTTATAGTTTTGCAATCACTATTGAAGACTTGACAACAAAGCAGGCTAAAATAAATTCTGTCCTGTGGACACCAGATGAACAGAAGGATGCTGCCGACCATAGACTGCATGGCTATGACGAAATCTGCCCCAACCTTTAGCTTATATGGTTTGTGTATTTTTGATTATGACAGTTGCTGGTGGTGTCCTTGGACACAAAAAAAAGTAAAAAGAAATTGCAAAGAAGATGATGTTGATACCAAAATCTAGCATTAATTTTTAAGCTGAAAGAGGGTTAGTCATGAGAGCCGATTTAGCAGCTGGCCCAGCCTGGATGTAATGCATAATTGAATACAAGGACTACTTGTCATGGGTTTAAAATGTCTAAATTATTCAAATAGGCATAAGTGTAATAAATATTTTCTGGAGTTTTAATAATTTTCATAATGATCATGATCATCATTATCATCACCATCATCATCATCATGTAATATTCACTGACAAACGCACTCTCCTTCTCTACCAGTTTAAGTATCATTTTTATATTTCTTATAAAATGATATTATGCTCACCGGATTGGAAAATGAATGGAAAATTACACAAACAAAGGTAATAATCTTCATGGGTTCATGACTGCAAATTCAGATGAGCCATCAAATATGAAAAACTACAAATATTTAAGGTTAGATGTGAAATGTGGATTCAGTTCTGGTTTTTCTTCAGCTTAATGTTATCATTCACATGGAATTCACAAAAAACACATTACATTGCTGGCATGTTAAAAGTCCTACAATTAGGATTAGGTTGAAACAAAAAATGAAAAATGAAATAGATGTAAATAAAGGCAGAGTCTAGAGTAAACAACAAAGATGGGAGTAAAATCTCCCATTCCATGATGTCTAATGGTGTGCGTTCTGTAGAAACCCTGCAGTCTGGATCAGGTCAGGAGGTAAGCCAGTGCTCCGAGTAAGACCTTCAGGCTAATCAATAATGTTCTACAGTGGTCAACTTTCAGCTACTCTCAAGAACTCCCAAGTGGTGCAATAGACAACAAAAGTTTGCTCTATTCTGAGAAGATCACAGGTTCAAAGCCGGATGATGCCCTAGCCATTCGTCGTATAATTAGCCCTCCTTTTTGGCTGATGACATTACTCTCTTCCTTGTTGATTATAGTGTAAGAAGCCAATCATAGGCGTCTGTAAGATCACGGCAGATGGCAGTTAATGTCTCCTAAAAGTGTGCTTGGAAGCATGTGGAGCCCTCACTCTTCCCACTTGTGGGATATGAGAGAACAGCGGGTGGTAATTGGCAATGACTTCCCAAAAAAACAGGGGGGAAAAAATTCAGTTCTCCTCCTTTTATCAGAATGATGATCAGTGTTATCGGTTTTCTGTTTAGCATATCACTTTCAATATGCCATTTCATTAACACTATCCAGCATTTCTTCTGAAATTTGGCCAAAGCGTTCTGTAATTAATTCCCTTTCCCAAATAAAATGGATAACGCATAAACAAATACTTCCAAGCCATTAAACTCAGAAATGAAATATAACGCTTTAATGAATGGACAATCTCTCAGCCAAAGTGGAAATGATTTATGGATCATACAAGTCTGTAGCACAGTTAGTTGAATATGTGTTAAAACTCTTAACAAAGGAATCATTAATCTTCAGCAAACTGACTAAAGACTGCACAAGTAATGTTATATAACTCTAAAATGCATAATATTAAAACCCATGACAATACATAATATTAAACTCACACCAACAAATGCTCAAATAAAGACTCACACGTAGATGTCAAGTGAGTCATAATATGAGTCAACTCATTTCTTTAACCCCTTTGCCGAATAACTGAGATTCTTACATAACTTTGAAAATTAGACACACTTTTTCAAACAAAACAAATTCCTCAAACATAACTTAGTTTTTAATATCAAATACACAGCCAGTTCCATGAAGTGCAGCCAAACTTAATGCTTATTGATAAACAATGCATGAGTTGCTCTTGCGTGCTTGCCATCACCATTTTTCTTGCACAAGAATCAAGAATTGTTGACTCATAGCTGCATTAATGTGAACTGCCAAGTGCAGACTAAAACTTTGTTTCAAATTCATATTGTGATTAAGTGGATCATCTGTCTCAATTAAAAGTTGAAGCACTGACAGACATTCATAATCTGAAACTCGGCTTCCATTATAGAGTTCAAAGACCTAATGGCGAACCAATGAAATCATAATTTTTCAGCTGTGAAATTCTGTTTGAGAGAGAGTGTGTGTGAAGCTGTCACCACAGCTGAGAGCTTCACAATGCCACAATGATGTCCTTTATGGCCTCGTAGTCAAATCCTAAAAACATGACAGCTTTTCACACGCGGCGAGAGAAAAATGACACAATGATAATGTTGTGTTTTCAGCACAGAGTGAGGGGTGAAAAAAAACAGAGAAAATGCGCTCTCTTCAAAATGCCTTGCTCTTTCAGGCAGAACTCATGGCTTTTGGCTTGGCTCAAGTCTGCCACCCTTCATTTGCTTTGGCAGGACTGAAATGGCTTTTCTTCAGGGAATAGATAAATCACAGCAGCACATCTGCAGGCATGTACACAGAAGAGTGGACACAAACAGTACTGCCTATTAGAATCAAGGAAAATACTAATAACACTAGGTCACACTATTAAAAAAAAAATCACAGATTCATGTAGCACAACAGCTCAATTTCCACTACAACATGGTGCTTGCTTATTACTTTCAGGATTTTTCCTTTCTAGGAAATTCAAAAGCAGCTATGAAAAAAAAAACAAATCTCTGCCGTGGGCCTTGGTTATCAATAAGTTTATAATAATGTTTATGACTAAATGGTGAAAGAGTGCAAACGTAAGGGTGGCATGTGCTAAACCTTCCAATAACGCAGCTCAGCCACTGCAGGTCCTCAACACATACCCTTCTTTTAGAGTATAGGGTGCCATTTCTTTTTTCCTAACTCAATAGACAATCTTATTTGTCTTAAGGGAGGATTGCTGAACTGGGACTGAGTTTCACAAAATTTTCCTTAACTTGTGCGTGCAATAGATATAAATAAGCAATTTAAAGTTGAAAGCAAAATCTATACATAAAATCACATCAAGCGCACATGCTGATTATACAATTTGAATCATGTTAGTTGAGGTCTACATTAGTGTGTCCTCTTTTATGTAAACTTACACAGACTCAAAAGCTTGCATCGGATATGAATGTTTTTCCCAAATAACTGGATTTTGATGAATGCCGCATTTCAAATTAAGAATATGAATGAATTCATAAATTAAGAATAAGTTTATATGTTTTCTGACTGATCAGCACAATTAGTTACTTGACTACAATACTGACATCAAACCAAGGTGCCGGTATAGTCCAATCATGACAATTTATCGAAAAAACACATCTAGTTTAAGAAATCATATCTTATCAAATAAAAAAAATCCTAGCTTCAATCCTTTTGCCCCATTTTAAGCCCTGCATTCATCCAAAATGCTGTTGTTTATTTGAACCAAGTAGAAATCCCATTTACTCACATTTTTTTCTTTTAAAGTGGGCTACTCTATTTTAAAATCTGCTTATTCCCATATCATAATATACTGTCATACCAACACAATGATACCTATGTCTGCAACTCCCAAAGTTCCCATGATCCCCAGTCCATGCTCGCTAGTCAAGCAGCTATCTCCATTCACAATCACCAGATTACTAATGAAACTCATCTTTTTTGCAATCATCTTCTCTCTCATAAACATCACAGACTCTCACTGTGTGTCTGCAAAGTCTCACTCTAGCGTTGCACCTGTAATGATTAAAGTTTTGGTCTCTCACTGTTGTTTTGTCCTCAGTCTGCTTATCATTTACCCATTTAGCCTTGTCTAGTTTACGGAAACTTGCTAATCGCCTGATTATTATCCTGTCTCTCATTCTGAGTATTGCCTATCCCTCTTGTTTCTTTGCCCGACTGGTTTTAAATAAAACCATAAACCTGCACCTGAATCAAAACATTTATACTTGCATAGCTCTAGATTTGACTGCCAGAGACATGCAAATGTCTTTTGATGTAATTTTGAGTTATAACTTGTTTTAGTGTACTACTCATGTTAAAGTTTGAAGCTCCTATGCAGTTGCGGGGTCTGTTGACTTTAAACAAGATAGCCACAGCTACCTTCCTCCAAAACACATCTTGCCAACTGTTGCAGCAGCTGCTTATGCAGTATCAGCTAAACACATTTGGAGGAAAGCACTACCTGTCCATTTCTATACACATAGCTAACAAATACCTGTAATTTGGTAACGTTTCACTGTTTTACAGGGAAGAGATCAACACCATCTATAATGCCATCTGGCATCTTTGGCATTCAAATACATCAGAGAGATGTTCAACAATCTGAAGATCATATAGCCTCTTAACGCATAGCTTGTTGCTACAATATCACAATTCTACATCCCACTAATCTCCTTTTGAATTAGTTTGATTCCCATTGTAAACATCTATTATTCATGTGCTTAAATTATTAACCAACTTTCTCCTTACACTTAACCCAGGCCAGCACATTATTTTATAGCCATACAGATTAATAGATTTAAAAAGACATTGTCAAAGTTATTAATACACAATAATGCTAATATAAATATAAATAATATTAAAGAATAATGACAGAAACCCTTCATATGAGAGACTGCAGTTGTGTTAGTATTAGTTATGTACAGAGGGTTATGCAACAAGGACATAATTTGTTTTTGGTACATTTACATTTACGGCATTTGGCAAACACCCTTATGCAAAGTGACTTACATATGTGCTTTGAAGTCTCTATCAGCAAATATATTCTGATACTGGTTTACTAGGACCTGGGCTAAGAATACCATCATGTTAAAAACTCTGTACAGAAAGTTTTTTTAATTTTTTTTATTAAAGTGAAGAATAAATAAAGTGCTAGTCCAAGTACTTCCCAAATAGGTGGGCCTTTAGTCGTTATTTGAAGACACCCAATGACTCAGCTGTTCGGACATCTGGGGAAGTTCATTCCACCACCTAGGTGCCAAAACAGAGAAGAGTTTAGATGCATGTCTTCTTTGTACCTTGAGAGATGGTGGAACCAATCGAGTAGTGCTGGAGGATCGGAGGAAGCGTGGTGAGGTGCGGGGTGTGATAAGTGATTTGAGGTAAGAGGGTGCTGGTCCATTTTTTGGCTTTGTAGGCAAGCGTCAGTGTTTTGAATCTGATGCGGGCAGCTAGGGGAAGCCAGTTAAGGGAGCGTAGCAATATGGTGCCATGGGAGAACTTGAGAAGGTTGAAAACGAGTCGTGCAGCTGCGGAGGTCGAATTGCACTCAGAGGCACACCTGCTAGGTGTGCGTTACAGTACCTGAGTGGCCTGTGCGGAAAGAAATGGAATGATCCTTCTAATGTTGAAGAGGAGAAATCGGCATGAGCGAGAAAGATTAGCAATATGAGAGGAAAAAGATAGGTGATTGTCCATAGTTAGCCCTAGGTTATGTACAGTGGAAGGAGAGATCAAAGGAGAGATTATAGTGTTGTCCAGTGAGATCACAAGATCCTGATGTTGGGATGAATCAGCTGGGATAAAAAGCAGTTAAGTTTTGCTGGGGATGAGTTTCAATTTATGAGCTGCCATAGATGAGGAGATATCTGCCAGATATGCAGAGATCTGGGCAGAAACATTAGTGTCTGAGGGAGAAAAGGAGAGGATTAGTTGAGTGTCGTCTGCATAGCAGTGATATGAGAACCCATGTGAAATATTACCTCACCAAGACATCTAGTATAGAGGAAAACAAAAGAGGACCAAGTACAGAGCCCTGAGGGACACCAGTGGAGAGCATGCGTGGAGTAGATGTGGATCGCTTGCATGTCACCTGAAATGACCAGGCTTCTAGGTAGGAATTGAGCCATTGCCATGCTGAGCCACAAATGCCAAGACTCCTAAGAATGGACAGTAGAGACTTGTGGTTGGTTGTGCCAAATGCTGCTGAAAGGTCGATGAGGATGAGGACTGATGTCAATTTGGCTGATCTAGCAGCATGTATCTTCTCAGTGACAGCAAAAAGGGCAGTCTCTGTGGAATGTGCTGCTTTGAAACCAGACTGATTAGGATCCTGGAGGCTGTTCTCTGAGAGATAGAGAGAGAGTTGATTGTAGACATTGCGTTCAAGGATTTTAGAAAGAAAAGAGAGAAGTGATACTGGTCAGTAGTTGCTGATGTCTGAGGGATCCAGCGTGGGTTTCTTCAGGATGGGAATAACCCTGGCTCTTTTGAATGCTGTAGGTACATTACCAGTCTTCGGCAGTCATGGAGGACAGAGCAGAAGGAGCTTGCGGGTTGAGTAATGAAGAAAAGATGTTGTGGAGTTTGCGTGCATCTTGTGCAGAGATTTCCAGTTTTTTCTTATAGAAGACAGTCTTAGCAGAAGTCACATCAGATGAGAGACAGATCTGTGTCAAGTTATGATTTCTTCCACTTTCTCTCTTCTGCTTTTAACTCTCTTTGATTGCTATGCAGCACATCTGATAGCCAATGAGCAGGGTGAGAGTTCTTCCTGGGTTTGGAATATAGTGGGCAGAGGAAATCCATAGTTGAGGAAAGTGAGGAGAGGAGAGTGTCCATGGCTAGCTCCAGTGGAAAGGAGGAAAAGGAGTCAGGGTCTGGAAGGTATGATAGAGCACAGGAAGTGACAGATGAAGGAGAGACAGAGCGGAGGTTTCACTGAGTGGGATAGAAAAATTGACAGCTGGACACCTTTTCGGAAAGGGCAGGCAGGGTCATAGTAAAAGATACTAAGTGATGATCAGAGACATAAAATGGGGTAGCAGTGATGTCTGAAGCTGGGGAGGGACGGCTGAAGACTAGGCCCAGGGCATTTCCTCCTTTGTGTATGGGAGAGCAATTGTTGAAATTCAGAGAGAAGGAATAGAGAAGAAGGAGAAGAAAAGAGGACTGGAGCTCTGTCAATAGGAAGGTTGAAGTCTCCAGGGAACGTGAGAGGGGTGTTGTCAATAGGGAAAAAACTGACGAGTGTGTCCATTTCTTAAAGAAAGTTTCCTAGGGGTCGAGGGGGGCGGTAGATGACAACGATGAGAAGGCTGATTGGAGAGGAAATTGCAACATCATGGAACTCAAAGGATGTGAGGTTGAGATTATACAGAGAGAGGGGTGTAAAGCACCAACTATGAGACAGCAGAACTATACCACTGCCCCTTCCAGTTTCTCATGGAGTATGTGAGAAAGCATAAGCAGAGGAAAGAGCTGCTGATGTAGCTGATGTCTGTGGCGATATCCAGGTCTCAGTTAGTGAAAGAAAGTCAAGAGAGTGATGGGAAGCAAGAGCTGAGATGAAATCAGCCTTCTTTACAGCAGACTCGCAGTTCCAGAGCCCACCTAGCACCACTGTTTGAGACTGGGACAACAGAGAAGGGTAGATAAGGTTACTGGTAGTACGGCCTCTGGATTGTGGATGTGGATGTGGATGATCTTCTGGGTTTAAGAGATGTGCGAACAAAGATGGGTTTGAGGCACATGTCTGCAGTCTAGTCAGGAGTTAGATCAGTGAGTTTAAGTTCTCTGAGTTTTTTGTAGAATGTGTTAACTTGTGCAAACACACACCATACAGATACACCTTCAATAAATGTTTGTGAGTCCTACCCCCAATTCACACCTTAAGGCAGACCGAAACTACTGTTGATAAGACACCTGAGATAACTAATTAGCATAGACCAGCAGACACTTCAAAATAATGCCACAGAAACAGCAATACTAGTGACAAAAATCTAGGTCCAACTGAGTCATGTAGAAAGTACACAAAAGTCCTACCTTACCTAAAATCCTACCAGTAGAGAAGAAATTCAAGATAGAACCAAAAAGCACACATCGTTCAAATTCAAACATTTTTAACACCTTAATATCACATATTTTCTCCCCAATTCTCTTTCTCTACTACTATATTATTTCAAAGTACAGTCATCTGATATTACAATTCCATGTCATTGTCACGTCACCGTTGCTACCTGCCTACATGTCTCAGTGCTCCATGGACTTCAGTTCCGAGCAGTCTCAGTGGCCTCCAGACATGGTGGCTGCGGACTGCATTTCCCAGAACTTCTTCGTTCTCAGTCTTCGGTTTATTGATTATTTACAGCTGTTTTATAACTTGTTCTAATCAGTGACCACGCTATTTAAGTTCCCCTGTTTCCCATCCTTATTTGTAAAGTGTTGTATTTTGTTAAATGTATGCAAATGTATTTTTGCCTGTTTCACTGATTCTCTGGTTTTGATTTGTGTTTTGGACTTTTGACCTTGTCTTTAGCCTCTGCCTTTGATAGAACTGTTTGCTGAGAAATTTAGACCCTTGCCTGTTTTTGGATATTGCCATCTCCCTGAGAGATTTGGACTTTGTTTGCCTGTTGAGTTCTAATAAACTCTCCTGCATTTATATCCTCATTCATCTCCTTACCTGACAGATATCCCGTGACATGTACTCAGATTAGATTAGATTAGATTACAAGATCTGCCAACCTACACGCATGTTGTGTAGGAGCTCTACAATTTAAAAAATTTTATTCATCACTCATCAATATGTAAAAAGAACATACTTTTCCCAGTAAAGTAGGAGATAAGCAAAGAGACCTATAAATCTGGAATGATCTGCACAGGTGTTTTGAACTCTCTGATATTAGCTGACACCACCTGGAAGCCCTTTCCCACTATCTCACGTGCTCTCGTCTTCACTCTCCGAGTGTCGTTTTCTGTCAGGGTAAATGGAGAATGTTTTGAAAGTGCATGTTCTATTAATATGCAACAAAAGCAACATATACTTGACTTGGCCAACATTAGACAAGCTAACATCCGTAGGCCTGAAAAGATTTGACCACCGAAGTGTCAAATATTGCACTATAAACAAATAATGCTAATGGCAATGATAATTAGAAAGTGAATATTTTCTTCTGTCTGCGCCAGTCAACATTCAGACAAATTCAGACACAACGAGCAACAGATCAGCAAGGAAAATGTTGGCCATTTAGACACTAGACAGCTGATTTGTAAAAGCATTATGCTGTAGTGATGTTTCGGTGTCTCTATGAGGCGGTTGCTTTATGGTTCATGTTTGAGAGCCGACTTCTTTTTTTCTAATTAATATTAATTAATTATTATTTAATCTTAATGCCATTCTGCCCTAAAGACAATCTTACAATGTTTCACTGTTAAAACGGTTTGAACATTGTACATGTAACACATTGTAATTTCTTTATATGTTATATGGCACAATGTGTACCTTTTTGAGTGTGATTTATTCGGATTAGTTTATGTTTTGGATAGTTTATTATTTATTTTATTCTTTTATTTTATTTGATATGGACATCAGAGTAGCATTAGAAATGTAACATACATTTATGCATAAGGACCAGATGCAATATGTTTGTTGCAAAATGCTCATTTACAATGTTCAATATTAGTTAAACCAATACACTTGTGTAATAGTGTTTGATATTTTTACATGAATGTTTTTTATACCAAATATAATGTACAATATTGCTATTCTGGAAATTACAATGTTTAGTAATTTGATATCCATGCACACATACCAATCATAGGTCAAAACATTGATAAATCTGGTTGAATTATAAAAGCAAAACATTGAATAATTTGATATCCATGCACACATACCAATCATAGGTCAAAACATTGATAAATTTGGCTGAATTATAAAAGCCAGAAGTGGTACTAGAGCCATTAAGAGCCAGCTCTTATTGATGAGTTGAGCCAAATGATCTGGCTAGAAACAGAGCCAGAATTCCCATCACTATTTTATTTTGGTTTTAACTTAACATTATAAAGTACTTTATGTGCCACTTTAAGTTTACCATTACTATTACTATTACTATTATTATTATTATTATTATTATAGGACTAAATTGCTACATGAATAAAAACACGTTAATATAATATGTTATTACACAAGCATTAAAGCATGTTTATTTAGTTATGCTTATTTTCTTTTTTTCTAATTTCCTTGTTTGTTTATATCACAAAGTTGAGAGAACAGGCCACGTAATTTCAGCTCACCATGAGGAGGCGCCCCCTAGTGGAGGCCCATTACCACTACTACAAATTATTACTTAAGTTAATTATTAAATAATGTTCAACATATAATTGTTCTGCCATTTTTTTCCATGTTAATTTTATAACTGATAAACTTTGAAAAAGGAAAGAGCTTGTTTATGCGAAAACTGGGTCACTGAAACAGAAAACAACACAGTTTTATGAATTTCTCCTTATTTGAGGCAAAGTTTCTTTCAGAATTAAGCTTATATTTATTACAGAAATAGGATTCAGTTTGGACCTGTGACCTGATGGTGTTTCAATAGAACTGAGCTTCTATCATAGCACCCTTTTTACCACACACACGCATGCATACTATCAAGTCATCAAGTTTACCCATTAGCTAGTTAATTGTTCACAAATGAAAAAATAGACAGTTGGGTTTGAAACAAATTAGCCTGAGGATTAGGTATTAATTAAAAAGCTATTCATGTGTCTCAATTTGCGTACTTGCGTACTTACACTTGCTATTTTGAGCGCATAAGTGCGTTCACACTGAGTTGGTGGAGGGCATGTTGTCGATGCCGATAGAGTCGTAATTTCCATGTCTCGTGAAATATCTTTGCTCACAAGCGAGGAAAATTAAAAACGTGTTCATTTATACTAATGGAAGTATGCGAGTGAAACACAGTTTATCACCTGAGGTAAATTAAGCTAGCTGCTTTATGCCGCTTTACCTTTTGACTGAGACTCATTTCCCATGTTTTTCAGCCTGCTCTCCATCTCCAGAGCTCACCTCAAAACAGACGCTAGGCACTGTTGTTGCTAAGGTTTTTATTTTTAAGGCATAAAACCAAGGAGCAAATGAATTTTGATTGACAGGACACAATGAACACGGAAAAGTGAAGGAGAGAGAAAGAGATGGCACATGTGTTTTTCTCAGCAGGCCTTTGTTTCCTGTTGGTAACCAGTGTGGAGGTGTTGCTTGCATGTCTAGACTGTTTGAATGTTTTTCTGCACCTACTGCCTCGTCTATCCTAACTTATGACTGGCAAACCCTCCTCGGTATATGGACCTCTGTTACTCAGCAGAATGTACGATCAATGGAGGTTCAGCCTTCATCGAAATGTGAGTTCACTTCAGTGCAGATGACGCTTATTGGCACGCACGAATTCAAATAAGACTTTCGTTTTAAATGCAAATACTGCATTATACCACAATCATGATTCAAACCCACTTTCTGAGTTTTCTCCTTTACATTTTTTGAGATGGGCTTGGCTGCAAAGCCGCAAAGCCACAGTTTCGGAGCAGCAGTTTCATCCCATTGGCATTGAGCTGAGGCAACTGAAGCAACTGAAGCAATCCAAGGTCCAAGAACCTTGACACAATCACACACAGAGCAAACACACAAGCCATGGTAATAATTTCCATCCACTAGCTAAAAGGCCTCTCAATCCCTTTCATTTTAAAATGTTGAAATTAGGAGCTTCAAGGACTTTTTGGGCTCCAATTATTTGATTTTGCTGACCTTTTCCTCTGGCACTACTAAAACACTCACTCCAAATCTCACGGTTATGAAATTAATGAAGGTTGATGGATGCTGGCATTAGCTGTTACAAGTGAACACTTTTATATCTAATGAGACTTTGTAGAGATGATACATTTCCTTTCATCATTCGCATGGCATTATGCAGAGCAGTAGCATTTCAGCTTTTAACTAGTGACTGATAGGTTGAGAATTTAAATCCCAGGGTTCCAAGTTGGCGCTGCTGGCGTCTGTACACTTGCCCCTCAACTGCTCGGTTTTATTCTTGGAAAGCATTCATTTAGGAAAGTTTGTCTGGGTAACATCATATGACCAAAGAAAAAATATAAATGATCTGTGACTGTCTTGAGTGCCAGTATTCTGACATGGAATGACCTGCACTTTATTCTGGGTATAAGTCTATTAACATGGGGTGCTCTTCTAAAATTCAAGGTGACAGGCAGTTCTTAAAGAATTCAAAAACCCAGCATATGGACCTTGGCATCCGGCATAGAGACAGGTGGCTCTGCAGTTTTGGATAAACATTTAAAAAATACATCTGCTAGAATCAGGTAGCACTTTGAGGAAAAGGAGGCTCACTGTCATATGGGCCCTGTCACAGACAGAATTAAGGTCCACTCGAGAGGTGCAAAGAGCAACACTCTGGGCTGACAGATGGTATGACACATCTAATTCACACAAGGGAGGACTTGGAGTGGAAAACGGAGAAAGAAATGAGATTCCGAGAGTCACTTAAGTGCCTGTGCACACACTAAACCTAATGCAGTGCGGCAATTTAAGATTTCAAAGTCAAATGTCAAGAATCGCAATTGTGCTGATTTCATTACAGCATCTAAGACTGAGTGGCACTGAAGTGACTGTTATTGCAAGATGGCCTGGTTTGATGAAGCAGATACAGTTCTGTGTGATGGGTGGAATCTCAACTTCTTTCTAATGTATTTTTTTATTATGATTATTATTATTATTATTATTATTATTATTACTGTAAGGGCAGGTACAGTGAAGACAATATAAACCACAGCCAGGCTGTTTCTTCCACTAGTGGTACTAATAAACAATTATTTATACTAATACTCAAGCCATTAAAGCACATTAAAGTCTTGCCTTACTTCATAACAAAACAGTGATATGACTTATTCACTGTATCAACTACAATAGCAGTAACATCCGTTCCACCGGCCAGAGAAATGTTTAAAAACGGTTCATTTCAATAAAAATGGCAAGTATATGTTGGAGAAGTTGTCAGAAAACAATTCATATCACCGAAGCAACTAATATGAAAACTGCTGACCAAGATAATGGCTGGTAATTTTGAAAAAAGCAGGCCGATACCAATAGCTTGTTGGTTATAAATCCATAATATTTTGCCGCACTCACTTAAGGCAATAATATGGCCACAAGGTTTAAACATGTACTTTTATGACATTTCTTAAAGGTCATCCAAATGAAAGTGCATTTCTGAAGTATGGTTGAAAAATGCATCCTGATTTAGAAAATGTGCAGTTAGTACATATGACAGCTCAGTAAAACGTGCTAGGTAGTCATCAGTTTATTTTCTTATTAATTCATAGATTAAGCCTAACATAAGCATGATATTTCAAACTGAAAACATTCATTCATTCATATTCAGTAAGTTCTGGAGCCTATTCCCAAAACACTATATGGGAATACACTCAGTATTGGTAGCCAGTCTATCACAGTCACCATGAACACACACAAAATCACACACTCATTCACACCTATGAATAATTTAGAGTACCCAAGATTCCTCCTGGCGTGTCTTTGGGAGGTCGGAGGAAACCAGAGAACCCAGATAAATGACCACATGAACACAGGCAGAACGTACAAACCTCCACACAGACAGTAATCCATGCTCAGGATTGTACTGGAGACCCTGCAGCTGTGAGGCAGCAATGCTACCCGCTGTGTCACTATGCCGAAAACAGCATAATGAAAATTTAAACTGAGTCCATTTTCAGTTAAGCACCAGTCACACTGGATGGCAATAAAATCTACAGCACCCACCTCCTCTGATTTCCCTTTGAGTCAAGTTCATTTACATGAACTTTATCTATCAATCTAGGAAGCATGGGACAATAGAAAATGAGCGTGAGCCCAGGGTCATGTCTTTCTGAAAGACTCAACATGGAGTAACTGCTTATTATTACCATTTTGTAAGAAGCTTTTTCTGCTCCTGAGTCAACGTAATTAGGACTCGCCCGAATAATTTGGATACTCACGCATTTGTTCATTATGTTGGTGTTCAGTTCTATATTTAGTATTCAGAAGATTCATCTTTCCCTTCTCACGCTCTATATACTGTAAATGCAATATAGGCAATGAATGCAGGCAATGAAATAATGGTTCCTCCATCCTAAGCAGGGCATTATATATTTGAATTGCAAGTCATGTGATGTGAATGTTCTCCTTTTTACCAACTACTGAACATATACAATGATAGAAATGATTCTGACAATATGCGTCCGTGAATTACAATCAATCTAATGCAAAATGTGATCTACAGGACATGTGATATAAATATTCTCACACCAAATATTTGATCTGATTATTACTTAAAAAGATCTTTCATTGTTGTACTGCTACCGGAATGGTTCTGACTCTATTTTAAAGTTTCCCAAGACTAAACACTCCATTGTGACCGAGATGTTATTAACATTCTGTTTGTGCAATAATAAAAAAAGTTGCAAAAAAAAGTTCTTGGTGTTATTGAGTATGCACAGATGACTATCGTTAATTTTCGTTGACATCAGTAATGCACTGTTAATACATCAATGCCGTTTACTGGATATATTTTGAACTGCAGTAACTGACATAATTATGGCTAACTGTACATAATAAATGTTTTTCAGGTGGTTTCCAGAACAAGTACTCAAGTACCCATTCAGAAACACCAAGGATGACTTGAAGACTGTTCAATTCTGTTCAAGCCATCATTCACAAACAGCAAAAAAGTTAGCTGTTCACTGAAGTACCACACTCCCTGTAGATACATATCACACCAGGACTGCCCCAAATCACCTGATTTTCTTTCACCCTGCCTTAAATCTATAAGGCTGTCAAATTTATTTAGGTGTATTTTGACTTCAATGCATTCAAAAATATTAAGTTCATACTGCCACAGACAGACCTAATTATCAACATTTCCTTCCCACACTTTTGAACAACAGCATTTCTTTTGGCAAGAATATAACGCTGTTGTGCCTTGCTGTCATCAAGTTCTGATCCGCTGGATTATGTTCAACAGCACAACACTAGTAATGGCCGCTGCTTTTTCGAGGAAGCTAGCAGACTGTGTTTTGTGGGATAATCAAATAGGCAGCAAACAGGATTTGTCGACATTGTGTTCTGGTGTTCACGTTTCTATTTTGGGTTGAAGTAAAATATTCCAGATAAAGCAAATGTATTATTATTATTATTATTATTATTATTACATGAACTAGATGACTAATACATTCACAAGGCAATGATGTGTTGACTAGTCAGGACAAAAAACAGTGAGACAGTAAGAAATTGCAAAAATGACAAATAACAATGGCACTTATGGATGAATATTACTAAATATGGCTGAAGATGTCTAAATGTACTTTGTTAGTCAGAAAATATTTCAATATCTCACTACTTGCGATACACTGCATGTAACTAAAGTTTGCGGACTTATCATCCCACACATATGTGCTTGTTGAACATCCCATTCCAAATTTAGTCCCCCTTTGCTGTTATTATAGCCTCCACTCTTCTGGGAAGGCTTTTCGTTAGATTTTGGAGCGTGGCTCTGAGGATTTGTGTCCATTCAGGCACAAGAGCTTTAGTGATGTCAGGCACTGATGTTGGTCCAGAAGGCCTGGGGCGCAGTCAGAGTTCCATTTTATCGCCAAGTGGGGTTGAGGTCAGGGCTCCGTGGAGAACACTCAAATTCCTCATCTCCAACTTTGGCACGCCATGTCTTCATGGAACTCACTTTGCACAAGGGCATTACCATGCTGGAACAAGTTTGAGCCTCTTAGTTCCAGTGAAGGGAAATTGTAAAGCCACAGCATAGAAGACATACTAGACAATTGTGTGCTCCCAACTTTATGGCAACATTTTGGGGAAGACCCACATATGGCTGAGATGGTCAAGTGCCCACTTACTTTGGATAGTACTCTTTCCACTTTGCCACAGTGAATTCCATTAGACCAGTGTTGCGAGAAAGAGCAAATCAATGGAAGAAAATGCAGTATGAATAAAAAGAGAATCACTTCGGAACCATCCACAAATTCCACAGAGACAAATGCTCATCTGGTCAGAATGCATGTGAATTTGACAAAGCAACCTTGAAAAATGCTTGATATGCAGTTGAATAATCAATATCAATATCTCCGATAAGTGTAGCAAATATACTAAGCACAGTAATAACTTTGTGGGTACCTCTTACTAAAATGTAGATAGTGTGTTTTAGGTTATTGTTTGCTTGTTTGTTTGTTCGTTTTTTCAAAATGTAATCTGTAAATCCGAATCAAAATGTGGATATGTGGCTCTTACCTGGCTCATTAGTCTTTCCATTGAATATTAGGTGCGCATCTGTGTACAAACGATACCAAAAAACTGGGCTGGAAACAGAGTCTTGGACAAACAGGTTATTAGGGGATGTTTGGATGTTATTGCATCTTTTTTGAGCTCATGATTTATTTTCATACCAAAACACCAAAACAGACCAAACACAATTTTCTTAATTTGCTTGTCCAGGTTTAGATTTTTTTATTATTTTTTTTTACAGCGATGTTCATTTTTACAGTGATGTTCAAAGACAATCACACATCCATAACTATCTTTTTATTTGCAGTAACCTCAGGCAAAAGCCGGTCTAACTCAGCTTCACGGAAATGTATTTTTTTCCAATCCATTTCCTTCTTTCCTAAGTTGCACTTCCTTTCTTTGGTCCTTCCTCATATCTCGAATAGCCTGCTGAATGCTGTACTTTTATTTGCTCACTGTCACAACATCTGCATAAATCAGGGTGTGCTCATATACATTAGATGTACTGTATATGAGGATAAACTGGGGCGTTCAATATGCATATGACATGTAAATAAGGCGCTAGTAGGCGGGACCATGTGTCCACACAGCTGAAGTTTATTCAGCAATCAGATCATGGCTCATTCTGATGGTATTTCATGAGTCAGACACAGATCGGTTTGTATGTCATTCTGTGCACTTAAATCTCAGCTTGTTTCTACGCAACTCTAAGCTCAATAGGAGCCACTGTGTATGATAAAGCAATAATGCTGAAGAAAAAGAGTAGGTCCAAATCAACCTAGGTAAAACACAATATTATTAACACCAAATGACAATGGATAGAGAGCACAATTGCTCTCTTTTAAAATAATTAGTTGGGATAGATTATATCAAACATAATGTACTCTTTGTAGATAGATCATTTTGATACGTCAACTGTAAATTAAATGTTGAGAGCAATGAATGTACAGTTCTATAATCATTACATGATACAGAAATCAATGATGCAGAAAGTACAAAAAGCGACAGAGGGAGACGTAAGAGACGTTACGTAAGAGTGCCATAAACAAATCCACGTGCCTTATAGAAACAACAAGCAGCCTGTAGAAATAAAAGCAAACATAGCAGCTGTAAGCTGAGAAACATTGACTGAGAAACAAATGTCTGTAGACATGAACAATATGTGACTGTAAATCACAAATGACTTTTTGCCTAATGCAGCTTTTGATTTACACTTGAAGTGAAACAATCTGAAATGGAGGAAGTCTCACAGCTTCCTGCGTACCTCACACAGTTAACTTCTTTCTGATCAGAAACTGGTTTTAAATACACATCTTCACAGTGTGTAAAGATGATTTCAAACAAATGTATGTAGATATACGTTTTAGTAAGGTCACTGAGCAAAACCGAGTGAAAAATCCTCTTCTAAATACAAAAACGCTGAAAATCTAGTGCAAAAGTATTGTATATTATACTAATAGATTATACTGTAATGGAATGAAAGAACAACAGATTAAATGTGGACTCCTTTGCTTAAACACCATTTTCTTCCTACCCATGTATCCCTTTTTATGGAACATAAAGCGTTTGAGTCATTACAGCTGTACAAAGGTTTAGTGTTCAGTGCAAGCTCCGTTAATCAGACACAAATACAACATTCACACGGTGCTTGATTCATTCGTCATTAATACACAAAAAAAGGCAGGATGATAAGATTACATGTTACTGTAGTTCTTCGGTACAGTATCTCACTATAGCAGAGATGACAGTCAAACCCTTGCACAAAATGGCACACTGCACTGATAAAAGGCTTTTTGTTTTTCATATGAATAACTCATGTAAGAACCACCCCCAGGGTGGTAACGACGTCACACAATGTGATTATTTGCCCAAAACATCAGCATATGTCTTCCTCTTATACTACAGCAATTTGCCAATGATTACAATTACAATAAACATTATAGTTTAGCCATAGTATATGGTTATATTTTGTTATGGAACATCTGTGAAACAAATTAGCTCCTGTTATCACCTACATTACAGCAGTATAATCAGTCATTCCCTCCCCAGCTTCTCTGTTTTCTTCTCTACATGTTAATCAGAAAAATAAATGCAGACGTTACAGAGAAACTGGAAATCATAAAGTCCTCTATCCAGAAGACTCTTCCATGGTGGAAACGTTTACAGAAAGTCCCTGTGAATGAGTTGTTACTATAGAAACGAGGGCATTAACATAAAGGATAAACCATTTATGTAACAGCTGGAACTACTGAGAGAGTCATGCTGTTATAGAAAACTAATCAACACTTTCTGACTCAGGACATTAATTCATCATCAATTTATCCAACAACAAAAAAATTGAGCTACCACTGACTGCTAAAGTAACGTGAGACTATAATAAAAATACATATTGTTCATAACTATAAAATTCAATGAAACATGAATAAGAACTGTGGACTAAATTCAAAATTAAAATCAATTTCAAAAATGTCTTTATTGATCAGAAATGCTGCAGCCTTCTGCAACTCTCTCAAATTTGTCAGCTTTGTTCGACACTAAATGACTCTTTGCAGTGTGTTGCTGTGGTTAGAAAGGACCACAGGCCATGCTCTGTTTCAGCTGAGACAGAGCCCCGCTGTGGCTGGCACCGTGCTCTGAACAACAGCACACTCCGACATGATACAAGACATAGGAAAGTTCACATGAACAAAGGCAGAGAGAGGAGGATCCTCTCCATCCACAAAGGGCTGAGACCATTCAAATCGAATCGGGCAGATACAGAGTGAGTGAGTGAGTGAGTGAGTGAGTGAGTGAGTGAGTGAGTGAGTGTGTGTGTGTGTGTGTGTGTGTGTGTGTG
>JAQQZU010000009.1:10594915-10612426 GCA_030068025.1 Parauchenoglanis punctatus | reverse complement strand
CTTTTTTGTTTACCACATAATTCAGTATATGCCATACGTGTTGCTTCATAGTTTTGATGTATTCAGTAATGTTTTACGACGTAGAAAGCAAAAGAAATAAAGAAAAACCTATGAAAAAGACTAGGTGTGTCTAAACTTTTGACTGGTAGTGTATGTTAAGGAATAAAAGACTTTGGGTCACGCTGTTATCAGAAAATAATATGAATATAATGGTAAGATGCTGCCATTGCCACATCCGCGTTATATAATAACAACTCATACTTTTCATCTATTAAATATGATCATCTGATCACTTATATTAAAACAGCTATAAGAAACTGTTCCCTCACCAGCCCCTTTTTCACTTATTATAATGAACAAGATGAAAAAAAAATCAAAATGCTACTGAGAAACTATGAAATGCAAACTACTGGCTCTGAAACTGGAGACTCCTTACATCAATGTTAAACAATGATATCCAGATTCCCATAAAGACTTCTCAAATAGCTAAAACTAAATTTCTTTCAGTTTGAAGCTGTTCATTTATCATTCATAATAAATACAATTGAATATGATTCTGTTTGCTTTTCATAAATAAGAAAAACAAATAAATGATTAAAAAAAAAACAGTCAGTCACAGTTGACTCTGATATTTAGACCTATTGACCAGACCTTACATTTTCTTTTCCAGCAGAGCAAATCCGTTATTGATAGTGCAGCCAGGAAAAGAAATGCCTAGCACTTCACTTATGTCGCCTACAGCTTGAACAAGTCCATGTGCCAAAATGTGTTTATGATATATCAGGCTGTAGCTTTTAGAAGATATATTTGGATTCATTCTGACTATAAAATATACTATTTAGCAGGATACTTGCTTGTCTCAGGAGATTTTCACTGATTTTGCGAATGGCCAGCCATGTTTACTCATGTTTAACTTGACTACATCTTGCTCTGATGAAGCTCCCTGTGTCATGAGCCGGGTTTCCGTTACAGTTTTGTGCAAAATGTAAACATAAAGTGAAATTTTTTTAAAATATGACAAAACATAATTGGGAATATTCTGTTTCCATTAGGGTATGCGAATAAAGCTGGGGTTTCTTCTCTCGCGATACTTATTTCTCTCGTTATAGCTATTACAGAGTGCTCTTTTCAGCATTTCCCTTTGCTCTTCATGTTATCTCATGTGAGTTAAATGAGAAAAATGTTTCCACTTCAATTTAGCAAAATATTGCTTCGTTGAAACATTTGAAAAAACCACTTCAATCGAGCATGTGAACTTTTTTGCAATGGTCGAAAGTTTTGCTGAATATTACTTATTTCAAATATGCAATTTCAAATGACACTTTAAGCAGGTTAATGGAAATCTGGCTAGTGTATTCATAAGTGAGCAAATACCAGCTTTTAAAATTCTGGATTTGCACAACATACTGTACAGTAACATTCAAAACTTTGGCAACACCCTCTAATTTAAAGGTTTTTTTTGTTTATTTTTATTACTTAAAAGACACATTATGTCTTAAAGTAATGATGGACTGCCAACGCTACCTCGACGCAACACAACTGATGATCTCACACACATTAAGAAATCAAGAAATTCCACTAATGAACTTTTGTCAAGGCTCATCTGTTAATCGAAAAGCATTCCAGGCGGATACCTCACGAAGCTGGTTAAGATAATGCCGATAGTGTGTGAAGCTGTCATCGTGGTGAACGGTGGCTACTCTGAAGAATCTAAAATATGAAACAGATTTTGTTGAAACAGAATCTAAAATATGAAACACTTTTTTGTTTACCACATAATTCCATATGGTTTATATCATAGTTTGGATGTCTTCAGTACTGTTGTCCAATGTAGAAAATAGTCCAAAATAAAGAAAAGCATATGAATGAACACTATACATGAAATGCTCCAGGATCCATGGGTGGAGTATTTAAGGCTGAGGCTACCTCCGTGCAGTTTATAGATTCATTTGCCTGTTCCATTGTTTCCTCTTAGTTTATTTCTTGGTTTAATATACTAATGGTGTTCTCTCTATTTGAAATTCTTGTTTTAGTCTTGCTATATTCCCTAGTTTCCAAATCCCATGTATTTTTGCCTTTCCACATTCTTGGACTTGAGCACGTGGATCGCCTGACAGTTGCGATTATGCAAGGGTGAATTATGAATAAATTTTCTATGCAGCCTGGTGAGGCCTTCCTTACATTAGGGCTTCATGTTGTTGTGCAATGGACATTGCCTCTAGATATGCTCATACTGAGGGAGAAAATTCTGAGAAAGTGTGAGTATATACTAAAGCACGGTACAAAATAATTGTGTATTACTGTCAGTGCTGCTTTTAGCTACACAAGCTGCTGTTGTTGCCGTTTAAACGTTTAAATATTCATTCTGCAACTGATCTGATGATCTGTTCCATATGTTAATACTCATTAATATCTTCTAGTAAATAAATATATGACTGCTATTGTTGATTAAATGTGTGTATATTATATTCACTTATAAAGGGCAGTGTTATTAAAGACTGAAAAAAGATCTCATGAAATAAAAAAAAAGCTTCTTTATGCTTTCATCAAAATCTATTTTCCATGTGCGGATGACTTGGGAAGGAATAATGAAAATAACATCGCCCATATGGAAAGGTAAATTAGAATAGAGCTAATCATCTTCCTCTCTCTCTTCCCACCCACCTTCTCTCGCTGTCTCTCTCTCTCTCTCTCTCTCACACACACACACAGACACGCACACACATCCATGCCACCTGTGTCCAATTTCAAATGGCAGCGATAATTAATCTTCATTCTCTGCAGCCATATCAAAGGAGTCTGAGGTGATATAGCAGAGGATTAGCCATGGCCATGCGAGATCTTTTTAATATAGGGAATGCTTAAGGTAAATGATGTGCATCTTTGGTCCCTGAGAAGAAACTGTTACACAGAGATTGGTGAAATGAAAAAAAAATTTAGTTGGGCTTGTCCTTATTGATTTTATTCAAATGACAATTAGACAAAATACTACTTTGTTGCACTAGATTAATTACTGAGATGGACACGATGCATGTACAAAACCAGGAAATGCTAAGTGGTATTATCCAGCATCTCTTTCTTTTATTTCATTTTCCTCCCTCTTTTTGCTCTGAACCCATTCCTTGTCTCTACCCTGACAGCTCCTGCCATTTGCAGAACTGAAGGGTCCCTATGAGCTGTGGGAGTGGCCGGGCTGTTGATGTGATCCGTCGCTCAATATGTTTACTACGGATTCTGCTCTAACCTCAGATCAGACGTCTCTGTCTGGAAGAATCACACTCAAGATGGCGATGCGCTGCAGTCTGATGAAAACAGCTCAAGGTCATCCAGATTCACTCTGTTGTTTCGACAGGCGTGGAAAAAGGCTTTCAAAATTCAGGCAGCTTTAATCTCACGATGCCTAAAATGACAGCAGATGTTTGTTTTTTTTTAATCGTCACTCGAACAACATTTAAACAGCGTGCATGCGTATTCTTTAGTACTGGGGTGAACAGATCTTAGGAATCCTGAGTTCAGAGATAAAAAGTTGTTCATTTCATCTGGTACTTTAAATGGAGCCATGGAACATAATACAGCTAGCGATTAGATATGTTTTCTCGTTTTCCTCACAGTTGTATCACTAAATGAGCAGCTTATTTAGCTACAGGAAATTATTGGCCAAGCGATGACTAAATGATGACTGTACACCAGACGCCATGGCTTCTTCCACTCCTTCTCCTTCTCCATCTCGTCATTCCTTCCCCTCCTTCTGGCTGCATTTCCCTCCCTCTGTGATAGTTTGTTGTTTGCTGAGGCCAACACCTACATGACTCTGACTGTGCGTTAAGCCTTTTTTTATGGTGGTGAAACTGGCACATCACAGCAGCCTTCTCATCAGAAACGCAGGCGGCCGCTCCAGATAAGTCATGCTCCTCACTGATTATGTCACAAACAGTGTCTCGCTGAGATCATCTGTCTCCTCGTTTCCTCTCCTGAGAGCCTAGCTGAGCATTTTTTTACAGCTGTGCTTTTTACAGACTTTAATTGCTTGACAATAACAAAGGGCAAAGCGGACAGCTGCGGCGAGCTCGCTGGGACGACACTCATATACAGTGTGGCAGAAACGCTGTACCCCTTAATAAAAGCTCAGGAAGGAAAGCGGGTTTTTCTCATCTCATCGCTTTTAAAAAGCCTGCTTTAAACCAACATTTAAAAGAGATTAAATTGATGTTGCACTTTAAGACATTAACACCAGACGCCTTCATCCAAAATGCTGAAACAGCTCATTTGTTTGGGCAGTCCATTAAGCTAAGAGGACGCAGGAGATGTCCTTTTCTCTTTCCTCCATTAGAGACATACTTCCACAGATCGTATTCTTTAACAGATGTCAAAAAGGATATAACTGCTACTGTATAAAACAGCACACTATATTCATTGCAGTGAAGTAAGGAAAGGAAGTCAGACTTCAAATTGGAAGCTAGGGAACTCTAAATCACCATCTGTCTCCACATTGGGGCCTTTAGGACAACCAGAGTTCAGCCAACTCAAACAGCCATGTGCCCAATATTTATTCACCGGAGAACATTAAATAGCTTCAGCTCATTATTCACCCAGATAAAGGCTTCCCTTTTTGCTATCCTTTATCAGATGGCCATAGCTCTTACTTCCATATGCACAGCACACATTCTCACCAATCACGCAGAAAGAGTTACACACCTGGTCATGCTGTTATATGAAAATTGGGCGTATAAAATGGTTTATTCCTCTTATATCTCCCCAGAAACCTGCCAACAATTTTGTTTAAAAAAATTATTCATGAACAACACTTTATCTTTTTCAACCATTTATAGCTACATCTAATGCCACGAAATATTTATGACACACGTTATTTCTTTTTAACACCTATTAACCGTAGAATGTCGATTCAAATGAGTTAACCTTATGTGCATAAACCATGCAAACCGATTAGCTCAACAACAAAAAAAACCACTACATAAAGTGAAAAAGGAATAGAATGTTGTATAATGCAGTTTTCTAAAGCCAATCGGTTTTCAGGCTTTTTTTTAAGTAAGGTTAAATAATAGAATTTACAGTGTGGTTTCCTCTCTGGAGTCTCTCTTTTTTTCTCTCTCTTGACGTTATCAAGGAACCAGAAAGTCCTGTATTGTAAAAATACTGACTGGTACAAAGTGTTGAAATGAGCACTTCCGTAAACGTTAAATAAACATCTACATAAAGAAAGCTTCACCATATCAATGATTATATGTTTTACTGTGTAAATAGAAACATTTTAAATGTAATTGTTTGCCTAAAATTACATGAGGCATCCACCACACAAGTCCCTGTTACTATAGAAACAATGACATATTTAAAACAAGTGTGTTACTATAAAGCTGTGATTTTTAATTACACTAACCTCACCTGTTCACTTGCACATTCATGCAAAGAGCCAATCAGCCAATAATATGACTGCATAAATCATTTAATCATTTGTGCAGCACAATGCATAACATTAAACAGAGATAGGTCAAGTTCTTTATGTTCACGTCCAACATAAGTATGGAGCAAAATGCGATCTCAGTGACTGACTGGCTGGGTTGGTATTTCAGAAATCGCTGGAATCCTGGGATTTTAATGGCCTCTGTAGAGTTTCAACAGAATGGTGCAAAAAAAAACATCCAGCAGTTCTGTGTGCACAAATGTCTTGATGATGACTCAAAGTCAAATATGCTCAGTAGTACTCAGTAACTCAAATAAGCACTCTTTACAACCGTGGTGAGCAGAAAAGCATTTCAGACTGCACAACACGTCAGACCTTACGGCAGGCGGGCCACAGTACGGGCACCGCTCCTCTTACCAAACAACAGGAACATGAGGCCACAGTGGGCACAGGCTCCCCCGAACTAATTTGGAAAAAACATCACCTGGTCTTTTTATCATCTTCAACTGTCCAGAACATTATTCAACACCTTTTGATGAGTCAGAATCAAGAGTTCAACAACTCTTGGTATAATAATTAATAACTAATAACTAATAGGTGTGGATATACTGTAAGTTGCTCATACAGCAGATATTTCCCAACATAGGATCTTATTAGTGCTTTATTTAGTGTTCGGATTTTTTTCTACCCTAGCTGTTACCTTCTTTATAATTACTGATTCTAGATATTTAGGAACCCTTAAAGGAGCCAGCTCCCCCATCGCAGAATCCTCTGTGCCAAGACGCCATTTTCGAAGCCATCGATATTCCAAAAACAATCTGCAGGCCATAGGCCATCCTAGAACATGGATCTTAAATTATAAAGTAAAATCGAAGATATTTTTCAAAGAATCTATATTTTAAATTCTTTCAATTAATCCATTCCATTTTCTTATGGCTACTTCGTATGTAACACACCCGAACTGGTCTTGGCCGTCTCATCGCCGGCCACAAAGGAAAGAAAAGATAAGGCATTTTTTGTTCATAGCTTCCATGACAGATGAAGAAAAGTTCGAAATGGGGCTTCAAAGGTGTCACCAACAGCGGATTTGCTGATTTCTGTGCTGCAGAGAGAGCCAGCAGGGAGCAGTCACGTGATTTCAAAACAAAAACTATGAATTCGATTGTGAGAATAGTAAGCCGGCCCCCTTTAATGTCGGGTGTTACCAATATTTTAATAGTTGTTTTTAAAGAACACTAATTGTTTTGGTACACTCTGGGTCTTTAAAGTTTGGTATTTACCTGAGCTTGCACTGTAAAACAGAGCTCTGTACTGAACACATGCAATCAAGAGCAGTCATTTATTAGTATTATTTCTTTATAATTCTCATGTTAAGACAGTAGATTATAAGCTCGACTGAAGTTTTATCACTGATCATGAGTTAGATTACGTTTTAAAATGCAGTCTTCAATCTAACGTAAGAACATGAGAGCAGTAAATGAAGCACTAATAAGCTGTTAAGCCATTGCTAAATACCTGCTATAGTCACTACGCACCCTTATCAGATAATTAATATCTAACAGGTGAACCCCCATATTGATGTTTCCTTTTTCTCTCAGCTTATCTAGAAATATAATTATGTATACATAACAAGCCATAGCGGTGCATGTTCCTGAACAGTTTATAAAAAGCAAATGTTCTGTCATGAGAAGATGAGCAGCATTGCATGCCTGTGGCCTGGCTTCATGAACCCACAGAGAATTTAGTCATCCTGTCCAGCTGAGTTTTAAATGAAGCCGGCGGTACTCTAATAATTAAACACTAGGAAACAAGGTCAGGTCCGTTTGATTAAAACGAAACCACAGCCGCTGACAAAAGATCTGGCTGTATTTTTACAAAATGGACAGTGGGGTTTTTTTTGGCTTCTACAACATTAAAATTGATTTTAGTCTACTGAGCTCTTAAATGCTCAGGAAACACTTACATTGTAAATATCTGTCGCACTAAATGGATCATGAATGGAGTGAATGTCAGTGGTATTGCATACTGTGTAGTACACTACATAACTTTGCCCATATTTTACTGAAGAGAGTATCGGTTGTGTACTTGACATATGAATGTAAAAGAAGAATAGAAATACAGAGAGAAATTTAGAGAATTTTAGGCTGACTCTAATGAATCAGTGTCGAGGACAATTTAAAGGGACATGCAAGACATGTCAAAGTGAACATTTTAGCCGACATGGGTAACAAAGTTTGTTTTATATGTGTTTATAAAAAAAAAAAAGACAAAACATTAGAACTGACTCGTTTGCAGAGCCAAATTAACTGTGATCAGTTGAAACCGTCAAAACTGTTAAGGAGACTTTGACTTCATTGCATTCTTATGGGAGTTCATTTCCTAATTAGTGCCAAAATACCCGTTCCTCAACTTACGCTTGTTATTCATGTTCCTGAATGACAAGAAACTATGGTCTGAGCTTTCAACATCCTATTTTCCTCAGCAGCGAGGGAAAAAAAGATGTACATAGAGGTAAGCCAAGTCAGCATCTCCTATGGGAGGTTTAACCATGTAGAAAACATCTTGGAGCTGGGTGTCTCAGCAGGACCGATTCGCTAGACAGAATCTCTCATTCTAGCCAAGTGGGGATGACAGAGAAATGCCATACGCTGTAACACACAGCTACTTCTGTCAGCAACTCCCCAGTTAGATTACCTGAAATCAGGTCCATCACTCTGCTCCCAACACTAGCCCACTGGAGAGGAATTGACATCTGCATCACGGTGTCAGAATGGGGAATGTTAATTAAAGCAAGAGGGAAGCGAGGAGAGGCAGGAGGTGTCTCATATCACCTGCTCGCTTCAATTAGGTGAGATCATTCCAAAACCATTCCTTTCTGATTCCTCTGAGGATTAGACATCAGCTGTCATGTTTCATAAGTCCGTTCTTCATCAGAAGTTTGAATTAAAGGGAGATTAATGTGGTGAGCTAGAAGTTCTCATGTTAAACGGCGCTAAAAGCCACAGCTGGTTTAACGAGATGCTTATAGAATTTAGACTTCACAAGACATTTTAAACCTGACTTTTAAACCAGTACAGTTACGGTGCCCTCCGAAAGTATTGGAAAGGTAAGGCCAATTCTTCTCTTTTGCTGTACACTGAAGACATTTGGATTTGAGATAAAAACACGAATATGAGATGATCGAATTTTAGCTTTCAGTTCCTGATATTATCATCTAGATGTGTTAAAAAAAATGTGGCACCTTTGGTGGAAAAAGTAAATTAAAGTAAATGACACTTAATAATTGGTTGCATATCCTTTGCTTGCAATGACTGCATCATGCCGGCTCACGTAAAAATCGGGTGGTTGAAGATCTATGTTCTCAGGTTTTAAGTTTTATGTTCCAAGTTGTTCAACACATCTAGGTGTAAATATCAGGAAATAAAAGCCAGTTGAGAGACACCAGCTTAATCAAGTTGAGGAGTGTGTAAAAGACACTGGATACTTATTACCTTCCTTCTACTTAATTCTGACAAGGCAGAAGTGCTTATACTAGGACCCCATACAGCTAGAAGTAAGCTTTCTGATTACATAATAACTCTGGATGGCCTTTTGGTTTCATCACGTGCAGAAGTAAAAGACTTTGGAATGATTATTGACTCCAGTCTTTTATTTGAAGCTTATGTAGATAATATTACTAGGATAGCCTTCTTTTAACTCAGGAATAAGAAATAACATTAGAAGTATAATGTCACCACACAATGCAGGAAAAGCTGGTTCATGTTTTTTGTTACTTCTATGTTGGTTTATTGTAATGCCTTACTGCCTGGATGTTCCAGTAGGTGAATAAACAAGCTCCAGAATGCAGCAGCAAGAGCCTTTACTAGCATCACCACATCTGATGCATACTGCTCTGGCTCCCAAGCAAATTTCTCTTTGATTACAAAATACTACAGTTGACCTTTAACACACTGAATGGACCTGCGGCACAGAACCTGAGTGAACGTCTGGTCTCTGCCATGCCTACTTTGCTCAAAAGGTGCAGGCTCTTTGTTGGTACCTTGTTAACATGTTTATTATTTTTCTTCTTCTTCTTATTATTATTATTAATAATAATAATAAAACGACAATAATTACAACAACAACAACAACAATAATAATAATATTCTAATTATATTTTTTTCTTAGGTAAAGAAGCAGATCTGGAGGGTTTGCAGGCATAGAGTGTTTTGAAGTCCTGAAGTCCCTGCTTGCACTTTGCACACAATTACATAACAATGAGCATACCTGATAATCTGTCTCTATCGCTCTCTCTCTCTTTCCCTATCAAATACTGAGATTCAAGTGATCCTGACCCCTTCTACTCTCCAGACCTGCCTGATCCATCCTGATGTCCTACTTCTGCTTGGGGTCTCATCTCCTGAAAACCACTCGCTGCTGCTGAGTATGGCCCCACATGGACAGTCTGAAGTTCAATGAGATTACTGTGGAGGTACCACTTAGAAACCATAAAGTGGCTCAGGACTTCAATTGCAGAACCAAAAGATTTGCACTCAGGCTTCTATCTGGGAACTGTTAATGATTTCAACAAAACAGATTTCATGTTTAAACGACAGAATTATGAATTCAGAAATAACTCCACTGCTTATATTCATTAGCAGCTGATCAGCTCATAAGTTCCTGGTTACACAATTGCACTGTTTGGGAAATTATTTACAACTGCACTATCCATTGTCACCCAGATGGGGATAGGATCCCTTTTGAGACTGCTTCCCCAATTCTTTTTCCCCTCATGTCATCTCAGCGAGTTTTTCCTTGCCACTATTGCCCCTGGTTTGCTCATTAGGGATAAATGTATAAATTTATAACTGGAATTTATATATTTCTGTAAAGCTGTTCATGGCAATGTCCATTGTTACAAGCGTTACCCAACTAACATTTAATTGAATTGATCTAAATTGAAATTCTGATCTATTGTCTCAAATTCATCTTTTGCAAAACACAAGAGGCTTCAGTGTAGAATTGCCAAAACAATAGAATTGGGTTAGCTCACAGGCAACTGTATATCACTTTCAAGCATAATTTTTTTTTTAAAATACAGAATATTTGGATGATTTCTTAAAATATAAATTAATAATAAATTAATATGTAAAATAAAATGCCATACAGAAAGAAAAAAAAAGTTCCCCATTGTATGTTTGTACTTCCGATGAAACGAATGGTGACAATCCTAAACTAATATAATCTAATGTTTATTATCGAAAATGATAGAAAATATAGAAATATACAAATATTATTCACATGTATGTCTCCAGAATGTGCATAGTTCAGGACTGTCTCAGATATGTTTTAAAGTACTTTTAAAAAGCTAAGTCGTAAATGTGACTCTAGCAGAAAACTCTAATTTTACTTATTTCTTCTTTTTTTTGTACAAATCTTTTACAGACAGAGACACCAGAGACACCAGTACAACGAACGGCAATTACACTAGAATGCAACAGAAATCAGGCTAATGATTAATGCAGAATGATAGTGATTCAAAGATGATTTACTGTACATCTTTCCTAAAAAAAAAAAACAGCCTTCAATTGATTATCCATCAGAGTGGATGCTATGCATTAAATGGATCCACTGACAGGCACATTTTATCTCAAAAATAATAAAGCTCTTTTTATGATGGCCTAAAGTCCTAAAATGTTGGAAGGTTGGCCGTGCTTGTAAATATACAAAGTAGCTATACATTCCATATTAGTGTTTCTGTTTCATTTTCCTTGTGTTTCAGAACTGTTTTTGCCTTAAAAGACTTCCAATGCATCCTATAAGACTCTGTATGGGTCTAGAAACCTTTACTGTGCATGGAAAACAAATTCTAAAAATAGTCTCCTTTCCACACTAATACTGAGACAATATTTTCTCAATATTGACTGTCTCCGTGTACTGTACACTGAGAAAATTTCACAGCTATTTTAAACTTGTCTTATACCCAGGTTTGACCATGCGTTTCCTGGCTTTTCAACTTTTGACATCTTTTCACAGAATGTCAAAAAGATGAAATAACAAAGTAAAGAAGTGAACTTCTTAAAGCTAGGGAACAGCTGAAGTCAGCCAAGGAAAGCCTTACATAAACAAGCAAGATGGAAAAACACTAGGTAAAAGATGGTGGAAAACAACAACAACAACAACAACTATTATTATTATTATTATTATTATTATGAGACTCAAATTCATATTCTTGAGAGTGGAAAAGAGCTAGATCAGATCAATTAGTGGGTAAATATTCAAACAAATTAAAAGTCCATGATTAAAAAGGACATCCATACTCAAATGAACCTTTGTCCATTTAAACTTACAATGTGGCAGTTCAGGAGATTAAAGTGAGAGTGACGAGAGATGTAAGAAAAAGTGGAGAACTGATAGAAGAAGGAGAGATAAGGAAGGAAAGAGAGGACGCAGGTAAGAACAGCAAAACATGCAGCATGATGCCAGTACAAGATAGGAAGGATGTTTATAAGATTAGGTCTGTTTGTGATGGTTGCAACATAAAGCTACACCAATACTGTTACTAAAGGCAGATTAGCTTAATGGCAAAATAACATAATTTCTATAAAAGGAGTTTCATATACTAAGAAATTCTAGCCCTAATTCTGAAGCACCGTTTTATTAATGGCTTTACTAATTAGACTCCCTCCCTGCCAGCATGAGCTTTTGAAAGCCTTCAGTCCATGTCCTTGCCAAAATCTATGCTTGCTGCATTATTAAAAACAACGTGGCCTGAAATGGTTCTTTAGAGTGGTGCCTTTTTTTTTTTTTTTTTGCTTTTCAAGATCAGGGGTTCTTAGAAGTCTTCCAGTCAGAGACCCCTTTAACTGTAAATTTGCTTTCATGTACGTCTTCAGTACAGATGTACTTTTTGGACAGACACCAGCTATTCAGCTTATAGGCTCATTATTTAATGCATATATAATATTTAACTCTTTATTTCTAAATACATTCAGTACAAGTTGAAAAATATGGTAATTTCCCTTTTTTTAAGTCTTACTGCAATTTTTAAGTCTTACTACTTACTTAATTGAAACGACAGACCTGTAACAAAATCGGTCGTGGTTTGAAAACGTTTTGGTTTACTAAATAAATCATTAGATAAAATATGATCTGCTTTTTCTACCCGTCACTTGTATTTTATTGTTGCATTGCTGGAACATGATTTTTGATAGTAATTTTGTATGTGTACGGAACAAAAAAAGCTCAGTGAATGTACTTAATTCAAAGGTGTACATAGGTTCCATGTGACTGACGTGAGTTACAATAACACCGTTTGTTTTCATACATCCAACGTGAGTTGATCATGTGTTTTCAAAGCCCTGAATAAAATCAATCTCGACGCTCTCACCTGAGCTGAGGATCAAAGCCAGCTCACTGACATGCTGCAACAGCCACATTACCGCTACACTAGTCTACAGCACATATTTTAATCACTTTAATGTAATACTGTAGTTACAGATCCCATCAGTGCCAACATCCTCACCTGATTTCGTAATGCAGCCGGTTCACCTTTATACTACATGAACTGATCATGTTCACTTTACACATATCAATCTGGCAATTAGAAACTTGTTTAAATTAAGTTTAATATAAGCAATCAAATCACACCCCGATTCTCTTAAATCTGACTGTTCACATTCCCTTTTTTTCCCTGTGATGTCCCGAATATTTGACCATGTTACGTCAGGCATTCTGGCAGGCTATAAACATGTCCCAAAGTAGCGTTTCTATATATATATTTTTTTTTAAATAAAAGCTATTTTTACACAGTAGTCAGACTGTCAGATGCTGACATCTACACTCCTAGGGGGTCTGAAAAAGAAGGCTACACCAATTGAATTTTAGCGACTAGTCAAATCTACTAATAATTATAGCAATAATAATTATCCATTCTGTAAATGGATCATCTTTGTATTGGAAAGTTTATTGTGGCAACAACAAAAGCCTTAAAGAATCATGGGCCCAAAGGATCTCTATGGAACCAAAATAGTTCTTCTATGTCATGTCCCTAAAAAACGCATTCTGGTAGCTTTATTTATAAAAGCATGCAGGCAACCCATTCCCACAGAAAAAAATGCTGGGATGCGAGTGTGAAGTGTAGTTTATAAATAAATTAAACACTGTAATTGTTGGCAAATTGCTGTGGTGTAAGTTGAATAACACACTCCAGACTATGTGGTTAAATTAAAATAAATGGCTTTAGGGTGGGGTGGCACAGTGGTGCTGTGGTTAGTACTGTCACCTCGCAGCAAGAAGGTTCTGGGTTCAAATCTGGCAGCTGACTGGGCCTTTCGGTGTGGAGTTTGCATGTTCAAAGACATGCATTAATTGGTTAACTGGCTACTCTAACCTGCCCATAGCTGTGAGTGGGAATAGTTGTTGGTCTCTGTGTTAGCCCTGTGATAGATTGGTGGACCTGTAGAAGGTGAACCCCGCCTCTCGCTCGATGTCACCTGAGATTGGCTCCAGCTTCCCTGTGACCCTGACGGAAAAATGGTTTAAATAATAGCTAGATGGATAAACTTTTGGGTGGTGATGACATCACCCAAGTGTGGATTATTTTCATATAACTGAATGGCCTTAACAACAGTGTTACTCCTTATGTAATCGGTTGTCGATATAAATACTTTGACACAGTTTTTTACACTCCATTCATTCATTCATTCATCTTCAGTAACATTTCTATCCTGGGAATACTGGGCACAAAGATTACACCAGGATGATGAACACAGTCTCACAGGAAAATATTTGCATGCAACTTATTTGCAGCACCTTCAACTCAATGAATCAAAGTAAATCAACGTGTCAAACTTTCACTTGAATGCGTTGTGTCATGTTCTGCACCAAAGTAATTTAACCTTACTCACCTCTCCGCCAGGCCTTTTGAATAAGATCAATATGCAATAAATAACACATTTTACACATTTAACAATTTACACATTTTTTAAAGATATTCAGCATAGCCCACTTCATGCATAAAATGGAGACATGAGCGTGGTTAAACTACGATGGCATACAGGGCATTCGAGCAAAAGTTGAAATGCTGATATGCCCTGTATGTTTGTAATAGAACATTGATATTAATTGTATAGAACTTGCTGCAAATAAGCTGCATGTGAACCGTTTTTTTTTTTTTTTTCTTTTGCTGATACAAGTTTGTCTAACGTTTTTTGTTCAATTTGACTACAATGACACCTAAACTTTAGAATAAACAGCTGAAGAATGGTGGATACCTGGAAAAATGCCGGGATAAGGTATTGGTTTTCCGGATAAAGTATGAAGTAAATTACTCCACTCCTGGCTGCATGCTCTTACAATCTAGGATTAAACGAAGCCTGTCATTGTATAATTCAAAGTCCTGAACCTTTAGACTGAGGGTTTATCATCGCTCGCAGTACACAGACTCAACGCATCAGTCTCGCTTGAGTTTGAAATTATGTAAGCAGAGAAAACCCTAGAAAACTGAACAGTGCAGCAGTACTACAGGGCTATGACAGGGAAACATGGCTGTTATTCAGCATTTGCTGATTGCTTAACAAATAATGAGAGTCATTACTAAAGCATTGACCTTTCAACCAAAAACTCCGGCTTGAAAAAAAAGGCTTAAATATCACTGAAATGTTGGTGATTAGCGGAGTTTACTGAGCAGTTTGGCAGAAATGAGTCACAGGCAACTACATTAAATGATGACGGTTATTATGAAAATACCCTAATTTCTGCTACAGTTAACCTAGAAGGCAAGAGAACGTCCCGAACCCTGTAAATGTCAGCGAGTCTCGAAGGACCTGCCCCATAATAATAGTTCAACGGTTCCAAATCAGTTTCTCGAGTCAGCACAAGCTCTGGCTCTGCTTCAAGAACAACACACAATGCCATCTAACAATGGTGTTATTTCTGTGCTGGTGCCAGAGCATGTTTTTTTTATTTATTTATTTATTTTCTGCAGGGGTTTGTGGAGTTGTGATTATTTACCGCTTATCTGTCTGTACACAAGTGCAGTGCATATCTTCATTTGGTATGCTCTGTCATGTAGAGCTCAGTGTGGTGCACCTGCACAACACAGCACAGCACAGCACAGGGGGTTGTTATTATTTACATCTGTTGCTGAGAATAAATAAACAAATCACTCATGGTGGGAGGAGACAATGCCGTCCATCCCGACTAAACAAAAAGCAGTGTGATGCTTCGGATGCATAACTACACCAAAGAAATCTAAAGTCGATGAAACGCAAGCTGCCGGTGATTGGGTAACTCCAAATTGGAGCTCTGTAGAGGATGCTTTTGATATTTCTGACAATATGACAAACTACAGGCCTATACTGCTTTCAGTTCTATGAAAGACAAAGCCTGCAAGCTTGTTCCACTTTAGATGTAATATTTCTTATTATGAGATCACAGTACAACAAATATAAGATTATTATTAGTAATAGTAGTAGTAGTACGTTGTAATTATCTTGCTCTTGTTTATATGTTTTAATATATCTTCAGAAGTCAGCTACCATAAAAACTGTAGTCAGGTTTGACAAAAATAATTATATCAAGTGGCAAGTTGTGGCATACATTATTATCAGGATAACTTTTTAGCCTAAGGTATATCGGAGCGGTGGCATGGTGGTGCAGAGTTCTGTTTGGAGTTTGCATGTTCTCCCTGACCCTGCATTGGTTTCCTCTAGGTGTACCAGTTTCTTCATACAGCCCAAACATACAGATTAGGTCAACTGGCTGCTCTAAATTGCCCACAGGTGTGAATGGATGTTCGTTTCTATGTTCGCCCTGCTATAGATTGGTGACCTCTACAGGTTGTACCCCACCTCTCATCCGAAGTCATTTGGGATTGGCTCCAACTTACCCGGACCCTTAATGGATAAGCAGTATAGATGATGGATGGATGGTATGTCAGAGTCGAATAATGGTGATGTAATTGCTTCCTATGTGATGCTAGCTGGAAAAAATAAGCACTTCCAAGAAACAGCAGTTTTTTGAGGTGTATTCAGAGATAACCTCACTCCTTTCTGTGAATAGAAAAGGGCAAACACAAGCATGTAATCATATTTTAATCATATTTTAGCTTTTAGCTATAATCAAATAATTACATATTAACTAATTTCAACTATAGTGAAGATATTTTCATTGGAAATCTTTTTTTTTTTCTTTTGCAATGCACATAACAACACAATCTCCACCACACAAGCCTTTGGCTAGAGGGCCTATCTGTAGGATGTTGACAAAATTAGGAGGAATTTAAAGAAACTGCAAAGAAATGTGTATAATTAAAGTATGACTTCTAACTTTGCCACTTGCTCCAGCCAAAAAAAAAAAAAAAGAGTAATCCTCACACTTTTCCAGAAATGGCATCAAAGAAACTCCCTGGAGAATTTCTTCATTTTTCATTAAGTTGCCACAGATGCTCTACTTTAATTTTATTCATTTAAAAATAAATGGTTATGGTTATTCTTTGCATTTTTATTGTACAGTGTTCACTATATGGCCAAAAGATTGTGGAACGTTGACCACACGTATGTGGCCCTTCCCCAAAGTTTTGCCACAATGTTGAAAACACACAGGATGCCTTTGATTAGTGTGACATTAATATTTCCCTTCATTGGAACTAAGAGGCTCAAACCTGTTCTAGCATGACAATGCCCCTGGGCACAAAATGAAGACATGGTTTGCCAAGAACTTGAATGGCCTACACATAGTCCTGACCACAACCCCACTGAACACCTTGGGACAAACTGGAACTCTGTCTCCTTCCCAGAACTGTCTTAAAATCAGAGCCTGACCTCACTAATGTTCTTGTGTCTGAATGGTCAAACCTCCTCAGCCATGTCCCAAAATCTAGTGGAAAGTCTTCCCAGAAGAGTGGAGGTTATTATAACAGCAAAGGGGGACTAAATCAAAAATCAGATTTTCAGAAAGCACATAAGTGTGGTGGTCAGGTACCATGTATTATTTTACGTAAAAGCATTAACTTTATGTAATAATATTAACAATGGCGGCACGGTGGTGCGGTGGTTAGCACTGTCGCCTCACAGCAAGAAGGTCCTGGGTTCGATCCCCGGGTCGCCCAG
>JAQQZU010000009.1:10569633-10594815 GCA_030068025.1 Parauchenoglanis punctatus | reverse complement strand
GCTGGGATTGGCTCCAGCTTCCCCGCGACCCAGATGGATAAAGCGGTATAGATAATGGATGGATGGATGGATGGATATGAACAACAGCAACAATAATTGTGCAAATTCTAACAGCTGAGTAAACAATACTGCAGTGACACCTAAGAAAGCATTTCTTCTTTTTTTTTATTCTCTTTTATACTTGGTGAGCATTGGACTCTTTCTGCATAAACCCACACCTCTGTAATGCCACAGTGACAGAACCACACAAATCTGAGTAGTTTTTGTTACATATACAGTTCTGGAAAAACTTAAAAGATCACTGCAAAATAATCAGCTACTCTGGTTTTACTTCTATAGGTATATGTTTGAGGAACATATATTTGAGGAACACATAATTTTATTCCATAAACTACTGACAACATTTCCCCCAAATGCCACATAAGAATATTGTCACTTTAATTGCAGAAAATGACAACTGGTCAAAATAACAAATAAAGACTCAGTGTTTTCAAACCTTGAATAATGCATAGAAATGAAGATCATATTCAATTTTAAACAACACAATACTAATGTCTGAACTTAGGAAGAGTTCAGAAATCAATTATTTGGTGGACTAACACTGACATTTGATCACAGCTTTCATGTGTCTTGGCATGCTCTCCACCAGTCTTTCACCATGCTCTTGGGTGACTTTACGCCACTCCGGGTTTAAAAATCTGAAATGTGACCATGATCACATTTCAGAGGTTTTCAATGGTTTTCAGGTCTAGGGATTGGGCGGTCCATATCAGGGTCTTGATTGTGTCCTCCATTTACACCTTGATTGACCTGGCTGTGTGGCATGGAGCACTGTCCTGCTGTGAAACCCAATCCCCAGAGTTGGGGAACATTGTCAGAGCAGAAGGAAACAAGTTTTCTTCCAGGATAACCTTGTACATGGCTTGATTCATGCTTCCTTCACAAACAAAAATCTGCCCCATTCCAGCCTCGCTGAAGCAGGCCCATTTCATCACTGATCCTCCACCAAATTTCACAGTGGGTGCGAGACACTGTGGCTTGTAGACCTCTCCAGGTCTCCGTCTAACCATTAGACAACCATGTGATGGGAAAAGCTGAAAATTGGACTCATCAGAGAAAATGACCTTACTCCAGTCCTCTACAGTCCAATCCTTATGGTCTTTAGCAAATTCCAGACTGGCACTTCTTTACTTCTCATTGATGAAGGGCTTTTTCTATCTTTGCATGAATTCAATCTCACCCAGAGGAGCCTGTTTCGAACTGTGCTTGCTGTGCCCTTAACCACTTGATGCCATTCTATGGTGGCTGAGTGATATTTGAAGGAGTTGACGATCATCCCATTCACTGGAGAGTTATTTTTGCCCTCTGCCAGTCTCTAACTTTGGTGTCCCCAATGTCTGCTGCTTGACCGTGTTCCTATGAACTGCCGTCTTTGAAATTTTGAGGATGAAAGCAACCTGATGCTCACTCTGCCAGTAAAGCCAGAACTGAACCTTTCTTTTTCTAACTCAAAACTTTGCTTTTTAACTCTTTTGGCATGATGAATAGATATTTTTGTATTCCAATTAAATTAAGGTAGTACTAGCACTGTTTTTGCCATCTAAGCTAGTCCTATTGCAAGAGGATAGTGATGACCACAGATGTGATTTGTATACTTTTGCTCGTTAAATACGATTTGGTCCAGGTGATCACCTAATCAGTACCTCAATAAGTAAAATGAGGCATGCTTGTGTTGGAATGTGCCGGAATGAAATGGCTGCCATACATAGAGATGCTGAGCTAAGAAGAAATTGAAGTGGTCTCTTAATTTTTTCCAGAACTGATAAATAATTCACAGACAAATTGTGAAACAGTGACTATATAATGAGGACTGCGTTGCTATTATAATTCTAGTCAACTAACATCATACATTTATTATCATACTAAAGTATAGATAATAAATTGTCCAGTAAACACTTTTGTAGAGTTTGGAATCATTATAAACCAATCTCTGAATATCCGTTCTAGGGAAAAATAACTGAATGCAATCTGGAAAGGTATAAACAATTTCTAGCTGAGTTAAATCATCATTTGGTGTTTCAGTCTAAGATAATTAGCAGATATTTGCACCTTAGACATATTTCTGTATGACTCATCTGCTGGAAAAACAGTTTCAAGGAAAATTTATTTGAAAATGCATTGAGTCTTATATAAGAACTGGGTAGAGTTATTATTATTATTATTATTATTATTATATTTTTTACTATTTTCAGTACACACACACACACACACACACACACACAAACAATTGGCTAAGGCATTGGAGTTGCTCATTTGTAGCTTTTCATACAAGTTGGCTCTTGCAAACTCTTTCCCTCTCTACACATATGACACACTGTACTTTCAAACATCCTCTTCCAGGTCTTCAGAATGCATAGCAGATTGCTTATCATATAAATTTTCCTCAGGACAATTGGCTGAATCCATAAATAATACATTTACCTAGCAGCAAAACACTACGAAGTGGGAACCCTCATTGTCATAGTTCTTGTGTGCACTATTTATTATTCCTGTACTGTCACACTGCTTTTGAGATACCCTGGATGCTAATCTTCTCTGTTCAAGTTACAACCTGTAACAGATATGCATTTCCCTAAAGCCTTCCTGTTAACCTTCTCTGCCTGAGACCCTCTATAAACTGTGTCATCACCTCGAGATTAGACTACAAGCTAACACTATATTTGGACAGTCCACTGTAGATAACAGTCAACAAACCATCTACAGGCTATTATACCACAGTGATGCTGACTTCTCTAATCTCTGACAGTGGTGCCGGCAAATCAGAGGATTCTATTAATGCACTCGTTCTAATATTATTGGTTCTATAATAACAGCCAATTGAAATGGACTTACATGCCAGATATGCTACAAAATCTAAGATTAATAATAAACATAAGCAATAATGTAAAAAAGGGCTGCTATTTAACAAAGAAAAACATGTAAATGTTGAAGCTTTCTGTGAGTAAGCAGATGTTTATTTAAAACCTATGCAAGGAATCTCCAGTATAAGTGCTACAGGAAGGTCTTCAGGACAAATGACTTTCAGTTTCTCTGTAACGCGACAAGATGTGATTTTATTATATATTTTTTAGTTTTATAAACTTTAAAAAAGATTAAAAAATCAGATTGCTCAGGGAAAGACTGCTTATCGCTGTAATAAGCTGTTATAACCTGAAATTTCATACTGGTACCCAACTGCACTTTTTTTTTTAAGTACTTTACACTCTCTGTAATAACATTTCATTATTTATTTACAACATTTTACATACCACACAAAATAAAGCCCCTCTCTACCTCCCTCTCCCCTCCAGCCTGTCACAATCTGTTACCAGGGCTTAGCGTGAGCACACTGTACTGACTGTGCTTTGGGCTTCAACATGATGTAGAGATGACATCACATGGTCTCACTTTCTCTAACATATACTTTGCTCTCTCACCAGATGGGCTCTCAGGTACTGAAATCGTTCACCGATTGATTTAACATGAATCTGCACTCAGTAGTACCAACATTCTGATTATGTACCTGAAATATGCGAATGTGCCTGATCATAGCCTGAAAAGTACCAAGTACGGTACCCAACCCTAGTGACTACAAGAGCTAACTTGTCTCGCAGAGGTTTCATAACATTAATTGCAACTGTAAATGATAGAACATGAGATTCATTAATAAATCAAAGATTGTAATTGTTAGCAAATTCTATGGTATAAGAAGAAAGGCATTTTGGGATAAATAGAAAAGGCATGTAGTTTGGACCGACCAATGCCTTCTGGGAGTGGAGTTAATACAGAACTCGCCTGATCAAAATTCAAGAATATTCTCTTACATTTGCTGAGCTGTACAGAACATTAGAATTTTTTTGCCAATTATTATTGCAAATTAGTTGTTGTTCTTGGTATCTCGGCATTTCACATGCACTGAACATGTTCACACTTCAGGTTTCAGTTCCTCACAGGGATCCTACACTTGCACTGTGTCAGTTGGACTGGAAAAACTACAGGCATTCATGCAAGAGAAACTAAAATGTCTGTCATTCATGTGTTTTAATGTGCAGCAATGCTTTTGTCTCAGAGAATAAATTAGACTTAATGAGCATCTATCTACGGAGGATTTGATTATGAAAATCATAGCTTTTCACCATCATTATGTGCAGTAAATGCTAATAGTGGGGTTCATAAAGTCTAGCATTAAAGATTACAGTGAAAGATACAAAAGGAAATTGAACGCATTTCTACCCTTTAAAAATGCATCTTTATTGTTTGATTGGACATTTGTACCTATTGTGAAGCCTTCGTATTTTTCCCCAGACATGCCTGATACTGACTAAGTCGTGTGTAGAAAAACTACATCATTCGATGTTTTTATACGTTTTTTTTTTTTCGCCTCATTTTGCTGGAAAATTCTTTTAATGGCGCTATTGTTGAGTACTGACAATGCAGTCATACAAGTGTGAGTGCATTTCTTTTGAATGCTGGACTTAAATATGAATCTACTTTACTGTGAAATATCAAACTATCAAAAGCCTTAATAGAATCAAAACGACCCTCGGTTCAGTGCAATGAAGCATAAATCACCCTTTTGAATGAAAAAATCCTTTTTTATCAAATCAAAGCCGGAATCACAGCTACTAAATGTTCAAAAGCTGTAGCTGTAGACAAGCACCATGTGATGTCTCATTTAGCTATTTTCTCCTCCTTTTTTCTCCCTCTGCAGATGAGAAGTAGGATGAGGCCTTGAAAAGTCCCCTAAGCTCAGTGTGCTTCAGCAGAATGGCTGGTGAGAGAGAATGACTTACTCTCAAGGGCTCTTTCCGAATTATGTTAGCTTCAACTTTGGGTGCTTGTGGTAAACACATACAACGAGGAGGGGATGTAACATCCATCTGGATTAATTGGTAAATATACATTGCACACGATTCTGGCATCCTCCTTCAAATCTCTGCCAGACTAAGCACACCCTTAGCCCCTACCACATGTCCTAGTACAGACTGTAATCACTATATAAGGGTTTGTGTCTTGGTAACTCCACTCTTCATATTAGTCTTGACCACCCAAGAAAAAGATTGTAACAGCCTGAATTTTTCATTTAAAATAATGCAGTGTGTATTATTCCTGCCATACCACAGCACTTTTGAATACTCACAACTGATCGGTCAGAAGGTAACAGCAGCTATGACGGTAGTTACAGCTGAAAGACAAATCATGGATTTATATTAACGTTCTCATTCCAGTAGTAACAACTCATTCACAGTGGCATGTATGGTGAATGCTCTAGTTAATATACGCTTAATAATAAACAGATTTTTAAAACGAGTTGATTAACAAAGAAAAAGGTGTGCTCGTCAATGTTTCTGTAAGAAATAGTTTATTTAACACTCATGGAAGGAGAGGAGTTGTGCTTTCCCATTTCTCAGTGACAGGACAAACTGTGTATTTTTTTTTGTCTCACTAAATTGGGTAAGGTTAACGAGGTAAAAAAAATTGTTCGATGCGGTAAAGACTGTTTGTAACTGCTAGAAATGTTTTTATGGATGTCCGACATAATTAAATATAACTAGAAATGGTTAAAAATGTCGACATATTGTTCAATTGTAAAATGACAATTTTAATTGTTGGCCTCTTGCAATAGTATAAAACACTTCAGGGTGCGCTGCTACGCGTTGTGATTCATTACACCACCATGTCGTTGATTATTTTCCTGATATAATAGCACAACCCGTCATGTTTCATTCTGTCTACGTCTGAATTCATTTATATTTTTAAGAATGTTGCAAGACAGCTCATTCAAAAGAGCACTGGCAGACAACACCATCCAATCGCTGAAGGACAGGAGCGAAAAAAAGACATTTCCCCGGTTTTCTTTCCGAGTTATGAAGAGAGATCACGGCATATCCAGTAACCTTCATTCAGATGTGTCGTGCTCGGCCAGCACTCCCCTCGGGCACACCCAAAGCAGTCCCATCGCCATCTGACCTTAGCTATATCTCCTCTCCAGACCTTCAGCTAATTTTCCCGTTTTTCGCAGCTGCCTCCATTTCCTCAGCCTAATCCTTCCACTGCGAGGTGGTATGAGCTCGCCCCAGTTAATGCTCACATCCTCAGCATCTCACTCTCCCTCTCTCTCTCTCTGGGCCAGCTGTCTCTGAAGATTTAACCTAGCTCCCCTGGCATCGTTAAATCCATTTCAACATTTCCCCTTTCCAAGGTGCTCTACATTCAGCCAAGATCTGATTTAGGACACAAACAATTAGCTCTGAGGCTACAAACCTGCTAAGTCTGCAGGGACAGTCCTTCATGCCTTTGGGGATTAATGCATCTCTAATAAATAAATAACCTCTCTACAGAGCCACTGGCTCATCACATCAGCTATTAATAGTTTTTGTCCTGCAAATGCTAATTTGACGGCTGTATTTCTTTGAAGTAGAGGATGGTACTTGAGATGGGTTATTTATAGCCCCTTAGAGCTGCAGTTTAAATCCACTTAAGCATACACAAATCGTTTATAAGCATAACCTAAAGGGTATTACAATATATCAAGTGACATTCTTCATTTTTATTAGCTGTTGTTACTGCAACTGATTTGAGGTCAGAAATGACACATGATGTTATAAGAAGCTGCACTACATGCCTCCACTTGCTCTGCTGTGCTTTCTTATAGTATAAATGAAAACGGCTTCATTCTTTTGGCACTGAGCACTCATAGCTAAGTGGGATTTAAAAGTATGTTTTGACATGTAGGCACACAGAAATGTCTGCAAATTGTGTAGTGGTACAAATAGACAATACATTTCAAAGAAGCGCTAGTCAATGTCTTTACACAGAAAAAATAGGTCATTTATATGACTTGAAAAATGACTCGATGGTGCTGTTTTGCCCCCCAGTGGCTCATGAGCAAACTGCATTGACTCCAACATGTTACATAAGAGTGATCCGCTTATATGTGTGGCTCCCGGGGAAAATCCTTCACGATGCCAAATTTTGACATTTTATACTATATCATTCTGAAAAGCATCCCTGAACTATTCTTGAACTGAACTATGTTTACTTTTTCATTTAACTCAACCAAGTAAAGTCTTATTTTTCTACATTTTTCTAAAGTTCTACATTTTAAAGTCTGGTTCCTTCCAAAAGTGAAATACTGAGGTATACACCAATCAGCCATAACATTAAAACTGGTGGATGACATTAATTATCTTGTTACAACGTCACCTGTCAAGGGGTGGGATATATTTGGTAGAAAGTGAACGTTCAGGTCAGAGCATCACCAAAATGGCAGCTCTTCTGGGATGTTCCCAGTATGCGGTGGTTAGTGTTTACCAAAAATGTTCCAAGACCGGACAACTGGTGAACTGGCAACAGGGTCATTGATACCCAAGGCTTATTGATGTGCGTGGTGAGTGAAGGAAGTCTAGCCCATCTGGTCCGATCTCATAGAAGATCTCCTGTAACACAAATTGCTGATAAAGTTAATGCTGGCTATGATAAAAAGGTGTCAGAACACGCAGTGCATTGCAGCTTGCTGTGTAAGAGGCTGCATAGCCACATACTGGTCAGAGTGCCCATGCTGAACCCTGTCTACCACCAGAGCACCATGGAACCATGGAAGAAGGTGGCCAGGTCTGTTGAATCACATTTTCTTTTACATCATGTGAGTGTGTGTGCATTGTTTACCTGGGGAAGAGATGGCACCAGGATGCACTATGGGAAGAAGGCAAGCTGGTGGAGGTACTGCAATGCTCTGGGCAATGTTCTGCTGGGAAACCTTGGATCCTGACATTCATATTGATGTCACTTACCACCTACCTAAACATTATTTCAGACATACTTACACCCTTTCATGGTAATAGTATTCCGTAAAGCCAGTGGCCTCTTTCAGCAGGATAATGTGCCATGCCACACTGAAAAAGAGTTTCAGGGATGGTTTGAGGAACATAACAAAGAGTTTAAGGTGTTGACTTGACCTCCGGACTCCCCAGATCTCAATCTGATCACACGTCTGTGGGATGTGCTGAACAAACAAGTCTGATCCACGGAGGCCCCAGCTGACAACTTAAAGAACTATAAGGATCTGCTGGCAACATCTTGGTGCCAGATACCACAGCACACCTTCAGAGGTCTTGTGGAGTCCATGCCTCGAGGGTCAGAGTTGCTTTGGTGGCACAAGGGGGACCTACACAATATTAGATAGGTGGTTATAATGTTATGGCTGATTGGTGAATATAAAAAATCAATTCCATTTCCAAAGAAAAACACCCCACAGGAGCATCGCTGACATTTTGACAGCTGGAATTTGATTACAAACTGAATTCATTGTTCTTATGTTCATTTGACCATGGCCATACAGATTTTAATCAATAGTCAATTCATTTTTATGTAGATAGACTGCATTATCAGTACATTTGTTAAACTAGTTTGCAGGCAGATGCCAAGACAAGGTTCAAAAGCAGACTAAACAAACAAACAAAAAATCCACATCATTTTTGGTAAGAATATTTGTGCCTTATTATACTGTAAGGCAGTCTCATTATCAGCCTTTACTCAATACTGGATGATGCTTCATTTTAATTAACCAATGGACAAATCATTTAATAATCTTTGAATAAATTAACAATTAAGAAATGGTCAGTCTAGCTTTTCTTTTATGAAACACCAACCCAGATTTTGCACATTTCCACCTACTAAAGGTGGCTTCATTATTAACCTTCTAATTCTGCAGCATTACTGTAGGTCACTCCAACTTGAGTGAAGTGTGTAGTCTGTCCTTTTCCCTTTCACACCAGGTTCCAGGAGCTCAAAAACGTTTGAGCAATTCAGTAATTCTGATAGTTGTGTAACAGAAAGTATCACATAAGGGATTCCCCAGCAGTGAACCAAAATGTTGACTCCACTTTTGCACTCACACACAAAGCACATAGATCAAGCCAGTGGTCTCATAATTCAGAGAACTGCCACAGGTGTAGCCCTGCAACACCAATAATGTCAGTTATGAAATGCATTATGCACACTAAATTAGGTAGCAAGAGCATCCTTGGCTCCACTTCTGACAGTTAGCCAATTCACATCGCTATCATGGTCAGATGAAAGGCTGCAAATGATGGGTATGAAATTCAAATGGCCTCACTCTCTCAGTTAGTGGAGCATGATGGCAATCTCACAGTTTGTGATTTACATAGAATTAGCCCACAGCTGGTCGAGTCGGGTCCGAGACTTGGGCTGTAATGGTTCCCTGTGGACTGCAATGTTTTAACACCCTGTTAAACGATATTTACGCTCGGATAAGTTCGACTCAAATTGTGCATAGTGAGGGTGCTGCGGTGAGATCTTTAATAAGCGATCTGTGTAATTACATTGTGGTTTAATGATATAGCTCTGTGCCTTTAAATAGAGCAGGGCAATGTTTGTCTATACACGACTCGATTCACAATGCGGCCTTGAGTACAAACAGCCGAAAGACAAGTTAAAATACATTGATGGGACAACAGGTAAGGTTTTGTTTGACCTAGCTAGGCATGATTGTTAACTGTTTTACCAATATTGCAATACTGATACGCAGTTTTGTTTCATTTTCTGTTTCTTTTTATTGTCTTTACTAGGCATTCTGGAAAGCATTTCCGGGTCGAACACTTGGAAATCTATACCAACTCACATGTCATCATATCGGTATATAACTATGCACTATGTATGAGAATATACAAAGTTTAAAGTAAAGGTTACAACTTTACAATTGTGTTTGCATGAACTACTGTATAAAGTAACTACTGTATAAAGGTATAAAGGTGTTTAAAGGTTGCAAACAAAATACAACCATCCAACTTAACTTCTAAATTTTTTATAAATTTCTCATGATAGAATTTCTCAGAGTGCCTTGATTAGTTTGAAAGATAAAATGTGCCCCTTTCTGGGGTGCTTTATTAATGGCTTTGGAGTGACCCACAACAAGTGTTTACCTGGGGAAGAGATGGCACCAGGATGCGCTATGGGAAGAAGGCAAGCCGGTTGAGGAACTGCAATGCTATGGGCAATGTTCTGCTGGAAAACCTTGGATCCTGGCATTCATATTGATGTCACTTTGACACATACCACCTACCTAAACATCATTGCAGACCAAGTACACCCCTTCATGGCAATAGTATTCCCTAAAGCCAGTGGCCTCTTTCAGCAGGATAATGCGGATTCCCCAGATCTCAATCTGATCACATCTGTGGGATGTGCTGGACAAACAAGCCTGATCCACGGAGGCCCCACCTGACAACTTACAGAACTGTAAGGATCTGCTGGCAACATCTTGGTCCCAGATACCACAGCGCACCTTATGAGGTCTTGTGGAGTCCATGCCTCGAGGGTCAGAGTTGCTTTGGTGGCACAAGGGAGACATACACAATATTAGACTTAGTGATTTTAGTGTTATGGCTGATTAGTGAATATAAAAAAATCAAGTCCATTTCCAAAGAAAGCGCATCGCTGACATTTTGACAGCTGGAATTTGATTGTATACTGAATTCATTGTTCTTATGTTCATTTGACCATAGCCATACAGATATTAATCAGTAGTCAATTCATTTTTAAGTAAATTGACTGCATTTATCAGTGCATTTGTTAAACTAGCATGCAGGCAGATGTCAAAAGCTGACTAAACAAAAAAAGAAAAAAAGAAAATCCACATAATTTTTGGTAAAAATATTTGTGCCTTATTATATTGTAAGGCAGTCTCATTATCAGCCTTTACTCAGTACTGGATGAAACTTCACTGTAATTAACAAATCATTTAATAATCTTTTAATAAATAAGGAAACCATTATAAATCAACGGTCACATCAGAGTTGGACAAAAAAAAACAAACTGCATATTGTGATTATGCTGCTATATTGTGAGGCATCACAATCACAATGTGTACATTTCTGTTCATACTGTACAGCCATAGTTTAACCTCTGTGTGGATGATGCAACATTACATACACTTTTAGTCATCTGGCTGATGCTTTTATCCAAAGAGACTTATAGTCAAGCCAGAGCAGTTGGGAGTTAAGGACCTTGCTTGAGGATGCAGCTTGGTGGTACTGGGATTTGTACTCATGACCTTTCAATCAGTAGCCCAAAGCCTTTTCCACTGTACAGCCACTACCTTCAAACTGACACACGCTGGCCAACCTGCCCATCAAAGAGATACAGAATTTTGTAGACATCTTCATGGACTAATGGAAGTGCATACCACAATTCAGAATATTTAAATAACACGTTTAAATTTTTAGCATGACACAGGAATCAAACCCATAACCTAGGACAGGAGTCGTCAACTGACAGTTGTATTTCAGTGTACCAAACAAGTCCTTGAAGAAAAAAAGTCTGCCCATAGCTTTTACTGGCCATTTAATTTTCTAAACATGAACTAGCACTGCTTTTGTTGCAGATCCTTTGTTTTAGCTTATCCAATCAAAAGTATTCATGTAAATATTTTACTGAACAGACCAGAGAGTAGCTACAAAGATATTTTGTCAGAAATGGTATCGCTTTCACAAACTGTCATTGGCTTGACATGCTAACGGTTATTAGCTGGTTAGCTTGTATTAGTTGCTTATTAGCCAGTTTTATTTACTGATGACTTGGCTTGTTTAAAGAAAGAAAAGTTAGCAACAAAAACAGAGTACGTAAAAATGACTGGACGAAGAAGTATGTGCTTATTCTGTTCAAAGTGCGGGCTTATCTCTTCAGAGCGTATGGTCTTAATCCAAAGTGGTAGCGTGAAGCACCACTAGCCGCCAAGAAATCAAACAACCACTTCGAACTGTATTACATAGAGACGTAACCTAATTACGAATGACTGCGAATTCAAAGTTAAAGGTTGTTGCTATTCACTCCTGTTAGTGCTATAGCTAAACCTTTGTAAGCAAGGAAACTGGACCTTTACAATTTTAGTTGAACACCCTCTGATCTCAGAACACTTCAGTATATGCAATATAAATGAGATGCATGCTTTGTCTAACTTGTCAGTCTCGTACAGCAATAACGAAAATTTAGATTGTACTTTGTGTAGAAGCAGGTGCGCTTCAACTGCATATTTATATACACATTGCAATGTATTATCAGAACAAACGAACACTTCAAATCAACTGAATTGCAATCTAACGACTGTGTCTATATTAGGTGTTTTCTGATTAGAAAAAGCCCTCCCGTTTCCCTCCTCACAGGGTTATTACACTTCAGCCAGAAACAAATGCCTGTTATGAGCCTAACCTCTATGAGAAATAAGACACATTACAAGTTTCCTGGGGGATCTAAAATCGACAATTTCCAGAAAGAAAAGAGGATAAGATAGTGACACACACACAGTAAGGTGCTGTAAAATGATGTCTTTCCCTCCGTGGATGCACTGTCTGCTGGACAACATCTCATATTGTTAATAACATTGCAGCAGAAGGTAAATGGAGTTTGTTAGAGCAGGTGACAGCGTGGGGTGACCTTATCAATCTGTGATAAACTGGAAATGGGAAACAGAAATCAAAACGGCGGCCTAGACAGGCCACCGCAGCTGCTGCACTGCGCTCAGCAGGGAGAATGAATTGCTCTGTTCAGGAGGCGGTAAATAAAGCGGATCTCGGGCCAATACAGGAAGCACTACAATTTTATCTCAGGAAAAGACAGCCGTTAAAACAGAGATCTGCGAAAATGAAAGGAGCAAATAACAACAAATATAAAAATCTGTGCACCGTTTAAGCTGCCAATGACAAGGTGTCATTTTACACAGCAGCCATGTGCTCAAAGAATGCTTGCTATTTTATTAATATTGCAATAGTAAAAAACAGAACTTATTGAAATGTATTAAGGTGTCATTAATATTCGATTGAGGAACAGGATTCCAAACCTAATCAAATAGTGTACCGTGTTTTGTACTGCTTCATACAAATACTAAAACTCCACAGGGTGAAAGGACAAACGCTTACATGGCTGAGCGAAAATAGAAAATCAGCAGATACCTGGGAAAGATTTAAACAGACCGTATGGATTTTCCTTCTTTCTTTCTTTCTTTTTTGATACCGTGTTGTAAAGAACTGAAACAGGGTTTGTGGGAGGCTGTTTCTAGCAATTGAGCCCATCTTCCAGCGGCTGGCACAAGGCACTCAGTAAAAGTACAGGCCTGAGGTGAGAGCTGTTGGGAATAAAACCAACAACATCAGACCAATGCTGAGAACAGAAAAAGATCCTGAACATCAAAGTCCTTGGAACATAATTGCAGAGGTGGTGGAAGTTTAGCCTTGAGCTCAGTGAGCACAGAGAGGCATAGAGAGGGAACACAGGGAGGCAGTTCCTAAAGGAATAGGATGTGGGCTGAGGTTATTCTTCCCATAAATACAATAAACTGTGTGTGTGTGTGTGTGTGTGTGTGTGTGTGTGTGTGTGAGAGAGAGAGAGAGGGTGAGTGAGTGAGAGATGATCTAGTGGAGTGGAGGAGGCAGTTTGTACAGTCAAATGGATATTATATATCTTCTCTTGCTCTGTGTGGACCTGTGCTTGAATAATGTTTTCATTTTTTTATATTGCGGACTGATATTTCAAGATTTTCAGTTCTAATCTGGAATGTCGGTTTACACCATCATAATATATCATTTGCCATTTTCCAATTGTTAATATTACTGATATCTACCATGTTTCACAGGCTGTTCAGTTAACATCAAATGAGCAAATGATAGCAAAAGAACACTGTGTCCATGCTGATCTCACCGTCTGGTCTGGAGCTTGAAGGCCAAACACCTCAATTCCCTAAAATATTAATTTAAGGACAAAAACTGCAAGTTATCTGTTATTATGGCTTGTCTAAAATATTGTTTGACATTTAACTGTAATCTCCTTATAACCTATTTGTGATGTCCTAATGGAGAAAAAACAGTACTTTAATACATGTAGTAATCTCAAGAGAGAACAAATGCAATGAACTCTGAAGGCCATCTGATAAAGAGTCTCTCACGGACACACACACACACACACACACACACACACACACACACACACACACTTCTAGAATAAAGATTCATTAATCAATGGGGGTTTTTTGGCACCAGTTAAGGTCAAGGACAATCTTATTATAAATGCTTAATTACTATTTTGATACCAGTTGAGGCATGCTGGCTACAAACGAGATAATTAAGCCAAGCAAACATTCAGTTAGCTACCACATGGTAACACAGAATCACAATTTCATAACTACAATGTATGGTTTAAAGAAGAATATAAACGCTACAAGTTTCTAACAAACTGCTTGTTCTGAAAAGCTCCCAAAATCACCTGCACAATAATCCACATGCTGACAGCAAGTAAAAGCCAGAAGATGTCAGTGTAGCACAGGGAAAAATAGACAGAGTGTCTCTGTGTGAATACAAATCCCGAATTAAAAGATGATGCTCATCCTGGACAGTGACGATCCTCATGGATCAAGCCCTTTAAACAGCTCACCCCCTCTCTCGCTCCCTTCACTGAGAACACAAATTAGATGACAGGATCTCTGGCCAGCAGCTCATAATTGACTATCTGTCTCATTGTAATAAATACAGATATGATTAACAGTGCAATATCCCCTGCAATAATGACCTGGTGAGTGCTCGGTGATGAATGGGGACTCGAGCGCAGCACGGAAAGGCAAATGCGGCTTAGGCCTGTCGAGACTTGCCAAAACTCTGTCCTATAAACTAACACACTGCTACATGAGTCTTTATTCAAATATAAGCCCAATTAAGTTGTCAAAAGTACGTACATAAGGAGTATAAAAATGATTAATAAAGTGAAGATAATTTAATGAAGTGGAGCAGTGGGTAGTGTTGTCATCTCACAGCTCCAAGGGCCGCAGTTCAAGCCCGAGCTCGGATTACTGTCTGTGTGGAGTTGCACAAAGTCATGATGGTAGGTGGACTGGCTAATCTAATTTGCTCCTAGCATGTGAATGTGCAATGGACTGGTATCCCATCCAGGGTATATTCCTGGCTGGTGCCTAGTTTTATAGAGGCTGCGTCATAAATTTCCTCTCTTTTGTTTTGTCTCCATTGACTATATGAGTCTTGCCTCACTGGTGTGTTTTTTTATTGTGTCCAGGTATTTTCCACTTAATCCTTGATTAATTTGTTTTCATATGGCCTTTTGTGTTCCAGTCTCATTCAGTCTTGTCGATTGTATCCGTGCATTTCTAAGCCCTGTTTTCTGCTTCACTATGTCCTGCTTGACTTTGTTTTCATCTCATGTTATGGATTATCCTTACTTGATGTTGCGTGCTTGTGGTTTGAGCTGTGCTGTGGATTATGAAGAGAATTATTTTTTTTGCCACTTGGGCCCTGCCTCTAATCACGTATTACAGAAGACAAAACACAGCATGAGAAGTGTTAGAAAACAGTGACGAATGAAGGGGGATGGATTTTTCAGAACACTCGGAAGTGAACGGTCTGGTAAGCCACGCCCCCTCTCACTCTCTTTGCCCGTGTATGACTCAGTACAAATGCCGCTCTCGAATCCCTGGGTTGTGCCGAGATTTCCCCTGATGGATTAAGTATGCAGTGCGAACTGTATTTCCAGCACTTGATTCACAGCTAACCAGTAACGCTTGTGAATATTCAGTGCACCTGGTTTCTTGAGAACACCTGATCAGCTGTACCTGTGTTCTGTGTTTAGTTCTTCATTAGTTTGTCTTTGTTGTCTCTTGTTTCATACATAAATACATTTATAAAAGTGTAAATGTAATATGGAGATTCTGGAAGAGTTTTTGGTGGTGATTCATATGTAAAGGGAAAGCTGAATGAATAAGCACACAAATTACTGAACAAACAAATAAACAAATAACCAAACAAAGTGGAGCAAAGTCGTCTGAGGGTAAATTCAATAGGTGTCCTCCTTTCTGGATAGATCAGGCGATGGAATCAGGAATCAGAAGAGCATTTGTAGATCTAATTAATATAGAATGATGCATTAGTTCTGCCATCTGCTAGATGCCTTTAGACACCACACACCCTGTTGAGATTGAGACTGTGTCTGCTCCCCATCTTATTAAACAAGGCACTGAAATTTACGGAATCTTGCCCTAATTAAAACTAAAATTAATACAAGCCGCCCTGCTGATGAGGGAGGCACCTGTGAACCGACGCTTGGGCTTCACAACAAAGGCAGCTTTAGTAAACATTAGTAAATAAAATATTACCATATAGTTAGTTTTAATACACTATGGCTTTAATAGCTGAAACATGACTTCCGATGGGGATGGGATGGTCCATAAAAGTGGTGTAAACAGTACAAGGCAGAAAAAAAAAAACATGCTAGATGAAAGAAATAAACCCACCTCACGGAGTACTACAACTCAGATGAGACAACTTGGCATTGAACATCAAAGAGTGTGCACTGTTCTCTGAGCATCATTTGGCACACACATTTTCAATTGAATGAATACATTGTTGAATTTAATTAGCAAGCGCATGTATATGCTGTCTTCAATAACTTTTCTCAGAGTTCTCAAAGTGGGGTCTAGGGATCCCGAGAGGTCTGTGAATCATCACGTGTGTGTGTGTGTGTGTGTGTGTGTGTGTGTGTGTGTGTGTGTGTGTGTGTGTGTGTGTGTGTGTGTTAGAGTGCTGGAAATCACAACACACTATTATAAAAGTTGCTATGCTTATTATTATATTATAGGTACAAGCTTATGTCAGTGATCACTTGAACTGGTTTAATCCAAACCTCAATACCTCAAAAGTAAATTGCCATGTAAATAAGGTCAACTTGGGAAAGTTGAGGAATTAAAAAAATAATAATAATAAATAAATAAAAAAGAAAGAAAGAAACTTTATGTATCCAATAGTCAAGATATTTCACATTTGTTTTACATATACATAATACGCCATAGATTATATTCATAAAAAAAAAAAAACTGTGTTGAAGGGGTCGGTGGATTTTATTTTACAGTTAAAAAAATATATGACGGACAAGAAAACTCGTTGATTAACAAAATTAATAACAAATCCATGTGTGTGGCTTTAGAAGCACCCAGAGAGATACCTGATCATTTCACTGTGTCTCTTTCCTGATGCTATCTCCAACAAGAAGAAGCACCTTGATGCTATCATTGCCAAACACCTGGGCTTTGGATGAATCAAAGTAATGGTATCTTGAGTTTCTGCAGCCCATACTGACCTTCCGTGTGCCCTGTTATAAAGCTGAGCATTATTCAGATTGATCATCTTAACACTTTAAGACTACTGTCCAACCATGTCATACAAAGCCCACATGAAAATATGGCTAATTAACATAATAACGGTCCAATTCTAATTTAAATAAAATTCACATTTTAAATTTATTTGGAGCATGCCATTACCACCGAGCCCATCAACACCATGATGGCAAGTTTGATGAGTTGCTCATTAATCAAGGTGAATATACGAGATGGCAGAAAATCAATTGAGCCAGCGCTCAAGCAGTCTGGCTTCCCAGCACACACTCCTACACGAAGGATATTAAACAGTGCAATTCCTACACAAGCCAAAATCTATTCAGGACTGTGACAGTTACCAAAACAGAGTAATTACTGCAATTGCCAAAGTGTGCTGGTTTACTCAAAATGTTCTTGGGATTCCATTTCACTGGTTCATTGACCAAGTGATTATGAGGATGACAATACAGAATTTGTATTAATAAATTCTACTCTCTGCACTTTTCTGGGTGATATCCCAATTCGCAGAGAAGCCAATCTTCATCGCTCATCATATTTGGGAAAGGAAAAAGCCAAGTATTTAATAACACATAGCGCACACCCATGCAAACACAGCTGTTCGTCCTCTACTTCCTGACTGATCAGTTCTGATCCCATCCAAATCAGAATTATCAGAGGTTACAATTTATCCATCTAAGGAATGTAAATGAAATGTAAAATCAGGATTATTTGCTCAGAAAGAGGCTGTCCCCTGAAGGATGCTCCAATTAGCACTGATTGCTGCGAGCCTTCAGTTTCTGCTGCTGATTGCTAACTGTATGGGCAGCTGCAAACCCACCCATTTGTATGACTGCCCACTTTGGAATCGAAGATTATGCAATGTTTGTCTGCTCAAGTGATTGGGAAACACAATAGAAAAGAGCTTGATTTGGGTTTGATTTAGTAACAAATCACCAAGTTCCTATATGAGCCTGAAATTATACAATGTCCCCTTAATTGCTATTGCTAATTGCGAAGGAATGCATTTCAAACCACATTATTGTGGCATTACATTATACATTATTATGTATCTCACTCCACTTTGACACTTGCTAGAAAACCTGTTTGGAAAAATCCTATGTTTAAATTCGTTTATAACCTCTACGGTCTATGAATCACCTACAACTTGTTTTGGAGTAAACCCTAAGCACCAGAAATATTACGGATGTTGTTTCTCACTCCGCTGTTGTGATTGTTGTCATCTGCTGTGTATCAAATTGAAAAATTTGACCTTACATTTAAAAGTATTTACTAATCTAGAAAATCCAGGACACTGATACAAAAAACAGACCTTTTAGTAGGTTTAAAGGCTACATAAGAGGTTTTAAAGTTCAAACACTAACTGTAATATGAAAAGCGATTAGTGTTACTAGGTTACAGTATAGAATAGTACATACTTTAGTGCAGCTTGTCGGGATAGTGAAAAAGACTTTTTAAACATAAAACTCATGATGTCCCTGATTGCTTAATACTAACTCATTTACTTATTTTATCAATATCGGTATTGGTCCCCGCCTCTCGCCCAAAATCAGCTCGGATTGACGCCAGCCTGTATTCATACTCGGTCTGAAAAAATGGTATTGCTGCATTGCCTCAAGTAAACCATCGCCAGTTTAAGTATATGCTGCCTCAAACCTGCTGTTATGTTGAATGGTGGAGTTTGTTGGTCAACACTTGAAAGTGCAATCAAGCCATAAATCAAATAATTAATGGACTTAGGAGTCTCCTGGCTAGGTAAACTGAATTACAGCCTTTATTATTCAGCTTTCACTCAATGAGGAACTCTGGCTGCCAAGAATAGCTTAAGTAGCAGCTTTCTAGGAGCCACTGGTTATGGTTATGGTGTGACACAATGAAATAACAGTTTATAGCTTGTTTATAGAACTGGGCTGGGCAATATGACAGGGTAATATTAAAATTATGATAATGTATGTCATAGTACAGCTTTCTGGGATATTGTGTATATTGTGCTCTTTTTTTTACTTACAATAAAAACTGTTTTGTACTGGTTTTAATTGTTAAATTGTACAGTGTTAAGATCCTATCTTTCAGTGCATTTTAATTTGGTCGACAAAAGCCGTTTTTTACACCATTGTGTCTTCACAAAAAATATACAACCATTTTGCTGGCCGTTTGTTGGCAAACCTGTATATTGTGCTGCATATTGTGTATAGTAGAAATGTCTTCATGTATCACAGTTATGTTTTTTTGGTTTTTTTTCTTTTCATACTGCCTGCTCCTAGACGGGCCTCCCATCAAATAATGTTAAAGTAATGCAGAGAAACTTAAAGAGGTACCACCAATACTGAGTGTGCAGTCTATGGGCATTGACTATATTAGAATCAAATAGCCCTGAAGCTCTCAGAGAAAATGAATAAGCTCCTCTACAAACACAGCATATGAATAATTATTCCTTTTAGTAAACCTGAACTCAATTTGACTGCAGGGCTTCAGCTGTATAGTCATTCGTATTCCTGTACAGTTCAACATGTCTGCTAAAGAACGTCTTAACCAGAGAAGGAGATGTCTGTTCGGAGAGGAGTGTGTTCCTGACATGAGCAAGATGTTCCTATCGGTGTTTACTGTTCCAAGGTTGTTAACAAAAGGTCCAGGGACTTCATCACTTGAAGTACACATGAAAGTACATACAAAATTGTAAACGAAATTGTGTCAAATCTATGTTAAACCCTTAGTTAGCATGAACAGAAGGCGTTCGGAAACTTTTTTGTGGCACTGATATTAGATCATCTACAGTAGATCTTACATCTACAGTATGATATTAGATCATCTACATCTACATCTCATATGATGTCATTTATATTACGCATCCACAGGAGTGACTCATGACAATAGATTTTGGTGGGACAGGATGATATTAAACAATGATATAGCCTCAAACAAACCTAAGTCAAGAGGCTATTATACTTGGCTTACGCTATAGAATATTATCAGGTGTGAAAGCACATAATAGGCACTTGAGAGTCTACAAGACTTGAATGTATTTTATTTAAACAACTGTATATCATTCGTCAATGAGAGAGCAGAAAGATGCAGTCTGATCTAAACACCACTGCCTCCCAGCACAGACGAATAACCGCCCCAAAAGATCTAACAATACAATTCACTTAATTGGTTAAACTGAACATTTCTGATATAACACTGCCACTTCACCATTTAATTTGCCATAATTGTAAAGCTTGTCAATCTTTCAGATGAGCAAATCATGGATTTAATGAAATCATTGTTTATAATTTTATAAACAATTGGAGCAATTTTGATGGTTTTTGATTGCTGATAATTATACTCCAAATACTCATCAACAACCTAGCTAGTGACAAAGCAAGCTAGATAATAGCGTATGTTAAATCATATCCATTCTAATCAGTGAGAGAACTGAAAACTATGGGCTAAAAAGATTCATTTTGATATCTTACGGACTTTTTGGTTTGTTTTTTTGTGTAGATACAGCAGGCGTGATTCCTGTCATCACTGTCGTAGTGTGCGAGATGGACATACAAGCGGTATCATCATTAATTGTCCTGTCCCCTGCTCCTACACCACACATAAACAAAACATCTACAGAGCGAGCATGGGGCGGCATGATTCCTACCATAATAGTCCTGTTGGAAATTGTTGTAATCCCCATTTGTGGCCACTAGGGGCGATAATAACGCTATGGAGCTAAAATTGACAGTAGCATTTAGCTAGAAAGGGGGCCAAATCAGTGGAACAGTGGCTTATAGCTGTCAAATAGCTTTTTTTTTTTTCAATCGACCTACAAGTCAACACAGACCTTAATGTACATATATAATTCAGGGGTATCTTTAGTGCTTAGTCATCCTAGACTTCATGCTTTACCATGATTTATTTCTCTAAAGGGAAATAGTAAGCGTGTGCAGACTTGTGTGAAAAATGTCACTGCAGCAGTTTTACCACATTAAAGACATACTCCATTTTTTCCAGCCTATTTTCTTTCTACCTGTGGAGGTGGGGGCATGGTCAGGCGCTGGTTTGTGAATGGAGGTTGAAGCCAGGAAGAGTGAGTGGTAAGGATCTACACCTGTGGGGGATTGTTAACAAAGGCTCTGTGTTTCAGTGAGTGGCAGCAAGGATACAAGGGGGAGAGACAAGAGCCACGAGAGAGAGAGCTGAGTAACACACAGCCATTTGTGTGCATGTGCATATACGTGTGCCTAGTGAGTAAAAAGAAAACTGAAAACATAAAGAGCTCCGTTTTGAGTTGTCCCAAGCCTGCCTCCTGTCACCTCATTTCCAGGTAAACCCATAAGAGTGTCACGCTACCACATCTGTAACGTTAGTCACCACACACAATCATTCTGACACCTTTACTTGCACTGCAAGAGAAAAACAAAACAAAATTGAAAACTGTTTACTCCAAGCAAAAAAAAAAATAAAATCACTCCTGTGAAACCTACATGTGAAGCACACTTCTGTAAAAGACATGTAAATTTGCTAGTCGAATGTATGGGTATGTTGAACTTAAAAGGTGTATAAGGCATCCTTTTAGCTTGGTTGGGACATTTTTTTTTTTTAGAGGGAAATATTTGTGGCTATGACATTTATGGCACCTGATACCATAAAACCTTCTTGAAAACAATAAACTGGAATGATCTTTTTCCAGTATTGCTTGGAAAAGTTTACCCTTTATTGTGAAATGGTTGTAGTTTTGATTTTCTGTCACATGTTTTATACGTGACATTCAACAACTGCTCTTAGACTTGTATTATCAATGAGTATAAAGTAAATATAGACTGCAGATATGGAAGGTCAGGTTAAAAAACCTTTTTTTGTTTCAAGAAACAATAAGAAGCTAGAAAAAAGAAAAACGGTTTTAACTCATGACAGAAATTCCTTCCAAGACTAACAAAGTTAGAGAATACTGTGCAGGCCAAATGGAAGGCAGAACTGTTGGACTGCGAGTGTCTAATTCGCACATTCATTAAAGACAAAAATACATTTTTGATGAGGATAAAAGTGTAATTCTTTTCTGGATATTTTTTGTGGGAGAAAATATTGAGCAAATCCTATAGTACTATTCAATACAGAAAAAGCATATGGTTTTAGACAATATTATAAGAACATTATTATATTCTGTGTATATTACGGAATAATAGTCATGCTTCTATTATATAAAAAGGAAAAAAACATAAACACAGAATATATGCTACAGGATATAAGATTTGGTTGCCTTCCCTTTAAAAAAAAAAAAAAAAAAAAAAAAATGCTATTGCAAGCAATTTGTGGAAGAACACTTCATAATAGCGGTTGTGTCGTGTCATACTCCTGCATGCAGATTAATCTTTGCTTGCCTAATAATGAGAGCACTGGTGTTGTAACATACTATTTAGCACAGCAATATGCAGTTTGAGATGCGGCCCACGTATTTGCAACTAACAACTGCCCAGAATTAGAGAAGAGTTATGAGAATAAAATAACTTGCTGAGTACCAGATGAAAGAACAAAACCTCCCAACAACAGCTTGGCATTTAACTACTGTTAGCCAGTTCAGCCATCAGCTCTTACTAATTGCCTGATCAGGGAACAGTCAACCTGTGCATCACCCGCCTACTGCACTGTACCGCTACTCATTCTGCAGCATAATAAACAATAGATATGGACTAAATGCTAGCAGACTAACTAAAGATCTGTTTGAAGGGACAAGGGTTATATTATGATCTTACAGCGTGCTGTGTGGCTTTCGCATATTCCTGGGGTTAGCTAGGCAAAATATAGTATAAAGAACAAAACTAAAATACCTGATTGCTTCCTGTGTTCCCTCTCTAGCTCAACCACTTCTCAACTATACAAACTCCACTTCCGAACTTCTTATATAAACTCCACAACAACAATAATTTAGTGGACTATCATGTATCATTCACTGCCTGCATACCAAATTCGAGATCTGCAACAAAAAACATTCAAATGCTCTCATGCTCACTCTTTTGATTGACTGTCTCCTGCCAGTCAGTGTGTAGATGGACTTCTTTCATGCCTGAAGGTGGGTCATGATGTCTTTTGGTGTATGTATACATATTTCCTGCTAATTCCGACCTGACAACACTGAAAATGTACATGGTAACTAATTAGATTTCCTGCAAAAAGAGAAATGTCACAAATGACTTCTGCTGCTTATAAATAAACCACTGACTAACAAAGAAAATGTCAAAATATAGCCTTGATCCTTAAATGCAGCACTGACATTTTAGTTAAAAAAGTCATTGTAATTAAGGAATCACAAACCAAAAGATTTTTCTTTTCCTGCAGGGAAATTTGTTGGTCTATGACAAAGTCTAAATTGTAAATTTATATGACATAAATTCTAAATTGGCTTCAAGGAAAAACCAATGCACTGAACCACCAGTGCATACTCACCTCATAAAAGGAATAACATTTCTTTGTCTTTGTCAAAGAATATGTCAGGCTTTGTCAGGATATATGATATTATTATTTATTTTTTATGCTTGTGCCATGATCAAAAAAACTGAAACTAACAACACCAAGACTGTAATATTTCTCCAAATCATTTCACTGGACACAAACCACTGTTGAGTTCAGCGAGTCAAGTTCGAATGTATGTATAAAAAAGAAAATCGTAAGTGAAAGACTCATATAGACATGAGGTTAATGAAGCGCCCTTGAATGAGCATTCATGAGGAAAAAAAGAGTGATGATGACAACAACAACAGCAACAAAAAGAAAAACAGCCTTACTCTGAGCTGGGCTTAAATCACTGGCTTGGAGCATGATCTGAGGAATGACCTGACTATCCTGGCATATTATCAATCCTTCCTGAGATATTTCAATCTGTCTTGATCCACTAGTCAATTCTGTACGGAGGAAAGCTATTAGACTTAGAGGTCTGACTCTAGTGATGCTCTCAACATTAAGCACTTGCGCTATCTATCAGTGGGCAGTCAGGAGAGAGTGTGACAATGAACTGGTTCGCTCCCTTCACTGGCTTCCATTAGCTGCCCGCACCAGATTCAGAACACTGATGCTTGCCTACAAAGCCAAAAATGGACCAGTATCCTCCTACCTCAAATCATTCATCACACCCCGCACTGATCCTCCAGCACTACTCGACTGGTTCCACCATCTCTCAAGGTACAACGAAGACATGCATCTAAACTCTTCTCTGTTTTTGCACCTAGGTGGTGGAATGAACTTCCTCTAGATGTCCGAACATCTGAGTCGCTGGGTGTTTTCAAACGATGGCCTCTTATTATTCACTTAAAAAAAAACTTTCTGTATTACTTGCCAACAGTTTTTAGTGTGATGGTATTCTTAGCCCAGGTCCTAGTAAACCAGTTTCAGAATATATTTACTGATGGAGACTTCAAACACTTATGTTAGTCGCTCTGGATAAGGGCGTCTGCCAAATGCCGTAAATGTAAATGTATATGGTTCCCCATTTACACATTCTGGATTATATATCACATTACTTACAGTTTATCTGGTGCCGTGGTAGGGGAACTGGAACCCAGCCCGAGCCCCGGGCCTCCTCATCTAACATCAGTAACTGAACTCACTTGTAGTTGAATGGACACAAATGTACAGTTAGTGGAAAAATTTATATATATATATACACACACACACACACACTACCAGTCAAGAGTTTGGACACCCCTGCTCTTTCATAGGTTTCTTTCTTTTTCTTTTTTTTTTCTACATTGTAAAACAATACTGATTACCTCAAACTATGAAGCAACACACATACTGAATTATGTAGTAAACAAAAAAGTGTAAAAAAAAACCCAAAAAAAACCCAAACAAACAAAATATGTTTCATATTTTAGATTCTTCAAAGTAGCCACCATTTAGCTTGATGATATTGTGGGCATGATCTTAACCAGCTTCATGAAGTCGTCACCTGGAATGCTTTTCAGTGAACAGGTGCGCCTCGTTAAACGCTTATTAGT
>JAQQZU010000009.1:10541287-10559846 GCA_030068025.1 Parauchenoglanis punctatus | reverse complement strand
AATACTGTATTTTTATCATTTAGCATTTACTGTATGTCTCAAATGCATTAAGAAGGCAAGAAATGCCACTAATAAGCTTTTATCGAGGCGCACCTGTTCACTGAAAAGCATTCCAGGTGACCACTTCATGAAGCTGGTTAAGATCATGCCCACAATATCATCACGCTCAATGGTGGCGACTTTGAAGAATCTAAAATATGAAACATATTTTGCTTGGGTTTTTTTTTTTTACACTTTTTTGTTTACTACCTAATTCAGTACATGTGTTGCTTCATAGTTTGAGGTATTCAGTATTGTTTTACAATGTAGAAAACAACAACAACAAAAAAGAAAACCCTATGAAAGAGAAGGTGTGTCCAAACTTTTGACTGGTAGTGTAGTTAGCAGCATAGATATCCGTATGTTTGAATTGACTTGAGATCCCCACCTCAGTAAAAATAAAATGTTTCAATAAGAAAAGTCTCATATAAAAAGGAGTCTCCTTACGCCAGGTTCTGACTACACCATATTGTTGTCTTTCACGATGGTCATCATGTCAGATGAGCCAATCCCAGCGCCCTAAATTCTTGCCACATCTTGGTCGGGAGAATGGAAACACTACAAGTTTCCCTGACCACTGTATTTTCTTGCCTAATTTGACAGCTTCTACAACATGTTCCTTGATGTTCCTTCTGTAGCCAGGATTGACAAATTCTTGACTCTTGTGTGTCGCTGGGGATAAGTTCAAGAAATTTCTAATCATGGCTACAGAAGGAACATCAAGGAAAATGTCGTAGGAGTTATCAAACTAGGTGAGAAAATACAAGAAATTCCGACATGCTAGACATTAGTTGTGGTTGTCATGGAGGTGCTCCAGATGCCACAGCACTATTCTTCGATTATGTCACACTTCAAGGTCCTGGAAATTTGCCAGCCACAAAAAAATCAAGTAAAAATCAAGCTCTATCTAATTTGACAAAGCATCTTGAGATAATATTTACTAATATGCTAATGTTATCTAGCTATATTTTACATAGTTGCCATGTTTTTTTCGCCAGTTAGATTACCATTGATTCCAGTAGCTAACATTAAATGGCTGGGCAGCAAGTTAAATTGCGAAATATTGGTTATTCAAATGATATTTTACTTCCGGTTAATTCATTAGCAAACTTTGTTACATTATGTTTTTGTTAATCATGCATATTTACAGACATTGAAATATATGTTTAGGCAAAATAGAGTAGTGGTTTTAAAGACCATCATCTAATGGTTTTAGAGGAAGAAAACATTTCACATGAAAACATGACATTAACCTTATGTTCCGCTTAAATTTCAACATTTACTTTTTACCTTTTAATACTTGAGTACATTTAAAAGTATCTTTTTTTTACTTTCACTTGAGTACATTTTTGCTGTATAGTTCTTACTTAATTAAGTATCCAAACTTCCATTTATTTATAATTATTCAATACTTTTTCCACTCCTGGCTAAAACTCTTGATCATCTGTAGGTACTCTTATTTCAAAGAGTCTAGAATTGTGTTAAGCCATCTCCGTTTCTTCATTATCAGCATTAATACTGTTTGTTCACAAAGTGTCTCTGTATCTCGACTTCAATAATCAGGCCTCTGAACCTCATTTGCATAAGCACTGGATGGCTGTTGTTATGGATAATTACTTGCTCTCGTGCTATTGTATCTCAAAAACCCAAACTACTTTGCTTAACTCCTTTGTTCAATTCATATTTTGTTAGTGTTTTACTCACTATATTATTTATATGTTGTTTATTGTATTTATATTTCTTATCTTAGTGTGATCTTTCCATTTTGGTATACTGCCATATCACTTTAATAATGATCTTTTAATTATATTAGACGCTTATTCATAAGGATAGTGATGTTTGAATGCAAAGTTTGGGTGCAATTTGGGACAAATAATGCAGGAAATGATGCATTACAAGCAACAAGAAGGCAAAACTAATGCAGAGGCTGAATTAAATTGCCCAGTGCAGCTAATCTATTCTCAATTCCTTGAATTTGACAGATGCTATAAATATTCGCTGCTGTAAAGTCTTTAATGTCTATGGATTTTTTTCAGAGTTGGTCGGGCTGTTTATTGTATTTAATGTGTACCGTCTAGTATCCCATAATATTCTGTTTATGCCTTGTACTATGTTGCACTAGTTCTTGTCCATTTACATATTCTGTATCAACTTAGTGGCCCACTATCGTTATGTATGTTGAACCAAAGACCTGGAGGAAAAATATTTCTGTATTTATATATATATATATATATATATATATATATATATGGATGTGATACAATACGCACAGATTTGTTTTGACATGAGGTTAACTCCTTAACCTGAGCTTGTTAGTCAGTTATTCACCTTGGCTGCTTAGGCCAGTGATTATAAAGCTGTATTCACTGGTTTACAGGTCTGAAGTTAATATCTCAGGTTTGAACCCTGTTTTTCATTTGCAGACAGAACTGAATATCAGGAAATAACCTGGACTAAAAATATCCTGTCACTCCAGTTCACTCTTTTGCCTTATCAGAGCCAATATGAAACAGCTGCAGTTGTCACGCTTCCAAACACCCTCTGATTGGCTATTGGGCATTCTATCACCTCTATCAGAACAGAAAGCTCAGAAACATAGCTAAAAAAATGTATAGATAAAAACTGAGTTATACGCCAAACTGCAGCTCAAGCACCAATCAAGAAAACAGTCTATCCATTTTTTCCCCATGTAAACTGTGAATTTACATGGCAGTTCTGTTGACAGAAAAAAACAGTCCACACTGACAAACTGACATATTTTATCTTGTATAACATCTGTAGTTTCACAGAAGAAAAAACAAAGAGCAGAGAAGCAGTGATGCTCTAAAGAGAATGGTTTCCTGAGAAAGTGGTTAAAGCATAATATTCAGTAGCGACAATAAAACTTATGTGAAATGCATGTGCTGTAGTTCATCATAGTTCATATTATAAGTATGCAATATGTAGTAAGAGTGAAGGATGGAGATCTGGACTTGCCTGCAGCTCCATACAGTTCAAGTGGTTAATACACTAAGTTACTGTCATTTCTATATGAACCAGACAAGGCCCTGGGACTTGAGCACCATCATACTTTGCTATGTCTTTGAAATATCCTACACTCACAATGCCTTCTACATGCCATCCGCTTTTCTTTTTTAAATGGAATGGGAAGGACAGTGTATGCAAATGCACACGTCTGCATGAGCCCCTTCACCCCAGAGCTTTAGCCTGCTTCCTGTGAGTGCCTGGCTTAGAGCCATATCAGCTGCAGATCTCCTGTAAAAGGTCCCTCTATCCTGGACTCTGCCCAACATAATCAATCAAACTTGTCCTGACGGTGCTGACAAAGTTGTGGTGCAGGTAATGTCTCCTACACAGTAGGTCACCAAGGAAACAGTTATGGTTATGACATAGGACATTGGCAGTGATATGGTTTCCGATGCTACAAATATAAGTATTTGAAAATATATAGTCAGGTTCATAAGTATTTGTACAGTGACACAATTTTCATCATTTTGCCTCTGTTCACCACCATGATGGATTTATATATATATAAAACCATCCTCCTCTCCCCTCCCCTACCTGGGGGGTGGTATGTGCATATGTCTTCTTCAACCTCTATCAGTCCTCAACCAGAAGCCTGGGAGTTTGAGGGTTCTTTGCAATATCTTGGCTGTTCCTAGAACTGCAAATTTCTGCACAGAGACCTCAGTTGTTATACCTGGGATCTGTTGGAGCCACTCTCCAAGTTTGGGTTTTTTTCTGCTCCATATCAACCACCACTATGTGTTATTGGTTGGCCAGCAGCTGCTTATCTGTCTGGAATTTTGTCCCACAGGATAACTCTGTTGTTCTCAACAACAACAACAACAACAACACTCTTTCATCAGCTCATCCTGGGGGGCCTTCTTCTTGATGTATCCATGTTTCATTCTGGATTGTGGCTCTGACACTCACTAATCCTCACCCCCCCTCTGTCTGTTGTTTGTAGAGTCTCAGGGAGCAGGACTTTGGATGGATCCCTCCATGCATCATGAGGAGCTTCCGTATCTTGACATCAGTAGCATCTATTTCTTCCTGTGGCCAGTTCACTATTCCAGCTGTGTATCTGATGGTTGGTATGGCATACATGTTGATGGCTTGGATCTTATTCCTACCATTTAGCTGGCCTCTGAGCACCTGTCTGACCCTCTGGAGATCTTTAGCTGTGGCTGATCTCCTTATAACCTCATCTTGCTTCCTGTTGGTCTGTAGGATTCCAAAGTATGTGTAGGTGTCCTGTATATCTGCTATTTTGCCCTCTGGTAACGCAGTCCTGATCATCTGATCATCAGTGAATGACATCCCGATGTCCTCCCTGCCTCCCTGTAGATTCTGGGAGGTGGATGAGTCGATGTCTCGCTCACCTCCTGAACATGGATATATATATATATGTACAGGAGGTGAGCGAGACATTGAGACATATATATATTCTTTGTAGTTGGCGGCAGCCTGGAATCTGGAATAAAATGTTTCCTCCCTTGAGAAGCTTTGCCAAGCCTTTACTGCAGCCACCTTCAGTTGCTGCTTGTTCTTGTTCATGTGTCTTTCTGCCTTCAGGTCTGTCTTTAGTAAGTGAAAAGCATGCTCAATTGGGTTGACTTACTCGGCCATTTAAGAACATTCCATTTCTTTGCCTTAAGAATCTCTTGGGTTAGTTTCACGGTATGTTTTGGGTCATTACCCATTTTTACTGTGTAGTTCTGTCCTATCAATTTTGCACCATTTGACTGAATTTGAGAAGAAAGTATAGCTCTAAAAACTTCACAATTCATCCCGCTACTTCCATCAGCTGTCACATCATCAAAAAGCACCAGTGACCCAGTTCCACTGGCAGCCACACATGACCATGTCCACCATGTTTGACAGATGATGTAGTATGCTTTGGATCATGAGCCCTTCCTTTCCCACTCCATTCTCTTCTCTTCCCATCATTCCGATACAAGTAAATATTGGTTTCATCTGTCCAGAAAATCTTGTTCCAGAACTTGGAAGGCTTTCTACCAAAGTCTAATCTGGCCTTTCTTTTCTTGATTGTTACTAATGCTGTACATCTTGAGGTAAACCCCCTGCATTTACATTCATGAATGCATCTCTTGATTGTAGACTTTGCCAATGATAGGCCTACCTCTTCAAGTGTGTTCTTGACTTGACCAGCTGTTGTGAAGGGGTTTTTCTTCACCAAGGAAAGAACTGTATTATCATCCACTTTAGTTGTTTTCCATGGTCTTAGTCTAATGATGGCACCTTTTTGGACTGCTTATTGAGAGTTCCCGTGAACAGCAACCAAATGCAAATTCAACACTTGGAATCAGCTCCAGACCTTAACTGGCCATGAAACCCTTTATCAGTAAATTGTCCAATTACTTTTGGGCCTGTGAACATGGAAGGACTGTGTAAAAATGGCTGTAATTCCTAAACAATATGGACAGACCAGGTGCATTAACATAAGTCTATGAATTAATTTAAATGGCACTACTTTCAGAGCTGATGCCATATAAATATATCAACACCTTCTGAGCAATCAGATTTGAGAATTCAACAAAGCTGTGATATTATATAATATATAAAATCGACTGGTTTCACCTCCTGCTGCAACAGCAGCGCTTTGCTTGTACAACAGGTGAGAGACGTTTGTTGAAACATCTCATTTCTCTGGAAAATTTGTCCACTCATCCAACCAACCAATCATGTGGCAGCAGTGCAATGCATAAAACCATGCAGATACAGGTCAAGAGCTTTGAAATAATGTTCACATAAAACAGAATAGGGAAAAAATTAATCTCAATAACTTTGATCATGGCATGCTCGGTGCCAGACAGACTGCGTTGTGTACTGAAGAACCTGCTGATCCGGAGAGCAGCAGTTCTGTGGGTGGAAAAGAGAAGGAGAATGGCCAAACTGGTTCAAGTTGACAGAAAGTTTACAGTAACTCAAATAACTACACTTTACAACTGTGGTGAGAAGAAAAGCATCTCAGAATGCACAGCATTCTGTACCTTGATGCAGATAGGCTACACCAGCAGAAGATTACAGTGGGTTCAACTCCTGTCACCCCAAAACAGGAATCTAAGTCTTTGGACACTTGAAGGTTGGAAAAACATTACCTAGTCTTTTTCTAATCTTCAACCCCATTCTGATGTATGACATGACCATTTCCTGTAGCTTTTGGCCTGGATATGCATACGTGTATGTAAATAAGTGAGGAACAGTATATAAAAACCACAGTCTCAAGTCCATTCACTGCTTGTGCTTTTATTAAATAAGTGCTGTGTGATATTAAATTAATTTATTTCAAATACTTTGCTCATGTTTGCCAGTAAGTACAAATAATAGAACGATCAGCATCATTTCAAATATAATACTTATTTAGCTCAAAATAAAGTCTCCATCATTCAGCAGCCCACCATTTCAAGTGTGACATAAAAAGTGTGAGGCAGACATGCATTTGTTTCCTCAGCGAACTGATGCTGCATGTCAAAAACACTCGGAAAGCTGTGAGTGTCTGGACAGCTCTAATCTAGCAGACGAGAAACACATTCTTCTCTGAGTGGACGTTTAGAAAGTGAGTTGGCTGTGCAGATTGAGTAGTTTGTGGAGAAAATCAAGGCCATTCATGCTCCAATTTATAGCTGAAATAGCATCCATCTGAGATGGAGAGGCTTCCACGGCAACATCACAGCATGCTGAGCACAGCGACGAGAACAGCCCGCTCTTCGATTATCTCATCACCAATGCCGTGCTGTCTGCTTTCTTTCAAAATACTAAAGGATGTAAGCACAATCAATGTGCAGCTAGTAACCTCACCTAGTATTAGAAGATAATATACAACCATCTTAAAGTATATATCTTAAAACATGCTACAGAAAACATACCCCGATGTTCAGCAACTGACGGACACAGTGGATCAAAGTGGAACATATGTGTTAGATGTTATACCACAGCACCGTGATTTCTCAATTCTTAGGGTGTTGATTAATTTCCAGCTCTAAATATAGAGCTTACAGTCATTCATATCACAGGTTTATATTAATATGTTTATTCCAATACATTATGGTTTATATAGTAACAACACATTGGCAAATTAAAGCCTAATCATTGCCAGATTAAACAGCATGTTGTTTTTGCATGTTGTAAGCAGATGTTTAACATCTCCAGCGTCAGCACCTCGTAACAGTCAGCACGCCTTCTAGCACTGGAGGGTCCATCATGGAGGACTATGCTTTCTAAGTAACATGACCAGCTGCGATTTTTCTGTCTTATTAAAGGTGGTGACGGAACAACTGTTTACAGCTGTTACAATATAAATGATAACAGGAAGTAACTTGTATCATGCATGTTGCACAGTAACTATAAATGTTTAAAAAGCATGACGAGTTCATTAATAAAGGCAAAATAGGAATCATTGGCAAGCCTTTGTGGTATAAAAGGAATAAAACATGCTGGAAAATAATCACCTTCAGGGTAATAAAATTACCTCCACTTCATGCTGGGCTGCATCACATAATCCCGTCATTGATTTTTTTTCCCTATATCAGCATGCCTCTTTGTGTTTTACTCTTTATTTAATTGAACTAGGACTGTCAGATTTTGACAGAATGAAAAGCAAATGCAACCTATTTTTTTTCCTCATAGGATTTTATAAATCACTGAAATGCCAGAGAGATGACAGTATTCATTACGCTGTCATAACCGTACTGCAGTCTGTAGTGTTCCCCTGTTATTTAGTGATTGTTAAAAACGAAACCAACCCTAACAAAGTGGCAGCGCTGCCTCATTGCCCATGAAATTGCCCACTGGAACATGTTTCTTTTTAGGAGGATGATAAAAGCTTTGTGTAGACTGTCCCAGGGAAAAGTGTCCTGAAAAAATATTTTTCCCCAATCGCAGTGGTCTTCTGCGCCAAAGCTCTGAGTGAAGGCCCGGGAGCCACAGAGCACAAATGCAAAATGACAGCTAAAGAAATAAAGCCTCAGCTGGGCTCGCTGACTATGCTCGAGTTGACCTCTCTTTCTCCTTCTCTTAACAGATCCTGTTATGATTCGGCTCCAAAGCACAGAAGCACAGAAAAGGGAGGAAATAGGAGTTCAGATATGCTCTTTAGAGCCTTTATAGTTTTGAGACATGATTGCATTATGGGTGGATGGAGACAGTCTTTAAATGGATTTAAAACGATTGTTGCATTGACTTGTCATTCAAGTGACATACAGTATTTTGTAAATTAGAAAATGCTTCCAAAGGAATAAAATGGAATAAAAAATATCTCATGGACATAGAACATCTGGTTATTTTGGCAAAAAATATAATTGGGTGAGTAGTAATATGATCCGATTTCCTGTATTTCCATCAGTGAACATCTGTGAACATAACTGCCTCAGGAACTTCCCTTTATGTGCACTGCTTACAGTAAATATTAATCAGTAATAAATATTGATGTCACTTTAGCTATTGACATCTGATATATTAATAGCTAAAAGACAGAGAACTGGCAAAAATATATGCAAAGTCAGTATGTTTAAGTAAATGATTATTGTTTTATTGGTATTTGTTACTTTAAACACATATAAAAGCAATGCAGCATACATTTGTTAAACATAGGTATGCTGCATTGCTGAAAAAAAACAGATCCTACCCTAAAAACAAAACCCATTAGTGCTGGCAACATGGTAAGGTCCATAAATGATTATATAGTAATATGTAACTAAAGCTTTCATGATGATTAATTAATATATGCGCTAATCATCAGGGGGAAAAAGTCTACTAACAGCCCACTGAGTCATATATACCATCAATAGCCATTAATAATAATCAATAATAGTTCATTATTATCTTGTTAAATCATTACATTAATTAAAAACATGACTCAGTATTAATAAAAGTAATTTTCGTTATACACTCAGAGAAAAAAAAAAGTTAAGTATCCAGACGGAGTGGTGAAAATGGAATGTGGTGAAAGGTCATGTGACTGTATCGCAATGATTACAATATCAGATCAAACAGACAGCAGAGTTGGCAGTATGGGTACACTGCTGATCCCATGTCAGTATGGTGTGGCACCCCCCGGGCCTGGATACATGCGGTGATACAGTGTGGAAGGGAGTCGTACACCCATTGCATCCTCTCCTGTGGCAAGTCGGCCCAGCTGTTGTAACTGGCCCTCGAGATCCTGCAGATTGGCACTGGGTCTGAAATGATATCCGAGCTGATCCCACACGTGTTCGGTTAGGGAAAAATCGGGGGACCTGGCTGGTCACAGGAGAACCTCAGCATGATGCAGATACACGTGCTGTGTGCGGACAAGTGTTGTCTTGTTGAAAGAATGTACCAGGTTGCTGTTCAGGAAGAGTACGAGTAAGTAATGCCAGTGTGTCTCTCCACAATATTGGCAGGATTGGTCATCACCCCTCGGTGCCACTATACGCGCACACGATGGTCATCCGTGGTAATGCAGAACCGAGATTCATCACTGAACATGGTACAATGCCACTCATCATCACCAGTCCAAACGCAGCCGTCTCTGCGCCGGTGTTAATGGCAGCCTACGCATGGGACGGTGAACCCGTAGTCCAGCTGACGCCAGTCGTCGAGACACCGTGCGGGATGACACGGGGTGTTGTAGAGTGTCCGATACCTGTGTCCGGATGACAGGTGCAGATGTCATGGGGTTCTGTAATGCTTGGCACACAATATAACGATCCTCCCTTGTTGTGGCCTGTCTTGTGTTACCAGAGCCTTCACAACTTGTGTGGGTGCCCTCACGCGCTCATTGGTTCCAACATCAGGCCACTGTGACATCTGTATGCCCCACATGCCGGGCAATTGCACGATACGACCACCCGGCCTCATCCAAATCCACAATGCGACCCCTGTCAAACTTCGTCAAGTGCTTGTAATGCTGTCTAATGCGTTTACGAGGGATCCTCTGTGTCTGGTGACTAGACATGCCAGCCCCTCGTAAATCGCATCATTTACATGCCCATCGCTAGTCTGCACATGTACTGAATTACGTCCTAATCGTACCATTCCTTCTGGGTGCTTAACTTTTTTGTGACTGAGTGTAATTGCTCTGCTGTAGGCTGTATTTTTGTGTTATACTATAAGATATACTATTTATTATTCACACAAATGAAAAATCTATATAATGTATAAAAATGCATAGGATTTCCACACGTGGTATGTAAGTTTATATTAAACTCTAAAATCACTCCTACAAAGGTTTAAATTAGGCCTTAACAGTTAATCTTACTGTATCCTAGGCCACACTCCATACTGGGTGTCTACATGGATCAAGCTCCTATGAGATCAACATTTATAATGCCAATAACGTAAAAACTCACTACACCTTTTTACTAGTACTGGCTTTGTATTTTGAATTTTCCCAAGTTACCCAAGTTATTTCCCAAGTTATTAGCCTCATTTTTGTGTTAACCTAAATTGGGTACAAAAAGAGTTGTTAATAATGTAATTTGTTTTTTAATAATACTGCATGTCAAAGTTGATAAGACGTCAATGCTTATTATTACCATTATAGCTATTTATATGGATGTTAATGAATACTACAACACTATCTGTAAATTTGATATAAACCCAAAGTGGGCATGGCCAAAACTACAGGTAGAAATGGATTCACTGTCAGCATGGTGAGTGCATTCTAGCTCTGACAGTTCCTTAACCTCACCTGCATCACCAGAGTGTATAACTGGGCTCAGCTAGAGATGTACACAGGCCTTCTGTTTTTTAACCCTGCTAGTGCAATTACGATTTCTGTTTGCAGCTAACACACAATAGTTTCAAAAGCAATCAAGCAAAAGTTTTCCCAAACTATAAACAAACTAGTAGCCTAATGTAAACCACCATGACCCTGACCAGGTAGTTACTAGGGATGCAGCAAATGCATTGTACTGACTTGTCTGCTTTGACCACTCACTGGCATGAGTTTTTGTTACACCTTTGTTGATCCCAGTCCTGATTTATACCTCTAGTCTCAAAAAGATGTCCTGTGAACCCTTCCGGTAAGCTTGCAAAAAAATAACAACAGTGCACCTATTCACATCTCCATTTAGAACACAGTATCTGTTCAATCGGAATAACGTATTTGTGTCTCGATACATCCGTAATGTGTACACATCATTGTTTCCTGATGAGCTAATAATTAGTGCACATACTGTATATTATTATGAAAGCATTAGTTAAGTAGAGTACTATGCATAGAACACATTAGTGCTGAGTTTCCTCAGTCTATTAATGGTCTTGTAGTTTTTAAACTTTATAATCAGAGAACACATTACTGCTCCAACTGTGTGATAATCAGTCATATCTGTGATCCACATGTGCAGTTGCACAGACGATGTAGATGACAAACTGGTTATGCCCAAATGACATCATTCAAAGGCTATGCTAGTGCCCATAATTCCTATAAAAATTTCAGCCTGACGAAGAGACCTTTGCATCACCAGTTAACAGCCTTGGTACCAAATGACCCTGCTCAACAAAACATGCAGCTCTTCAAGGGCACAAGCCCTCGTGATGGCATATGGGCCTGGCATCTGCAGCTCAGTCTATCTGGCACCCGTCTCCCTCCCCTTTGGCCTTCAGCTTGGCCAGGGTGAATGAGCAAATGCTTATCTAACTGTAGTAAATATGGAGACAGTACATTGCGATTTGCTTTTATTTGTCTGCCACTGCTCAGTGCAGCAGAGCAGCGTTTTTGCTGAGCTGACCGATTTGCCGCAAACGTGCGTCTGCTCCGTAAAACATACACGCACATGCAGCGATGAAAGAGGGAAAGAGCGAGGGAACTGGCGATGAGTGTGTCAGGGCACACTCAGCACCTCTGGCAAGGTCATAATAATATGATTATTTTATTGGACAGGCTGGTGGCACAGAATCATCAGGGAGTAAAAGCACTCAAAGCATGCAAACATCCAAGGAGAATGTAACCTCACATATTTCACTTGAATCTTCTTGAATCAACAGGGTATGAAAAGTTGATGAGGAGTTATTCATATGAAATTCAACAAAGCTGAATTCACTTTTTACTATACCAACAAATTTTACATGAGATCTGGACCCAGCTTCCCAAAAAAACATTGGTAGTAAGAGTGCTGAATATGATGCTCACTCTACCAGTTATTGATTTGTGCTACGATGCTTTTGGAAAACTCAGCCCTGGTTGACTGAGCAGAACATGCAATAAATATTTTAAAATCATGCATTGTAAATATATTTAAAGTACCAGTCAAAGGATTGGACACACTTTCTAACTCAATGGTTTTTCTTAACGACACTTTGTGCCTTAAAGTAATGATTGACTGTTGTTTCTCTTTGCTCAGTCGAGCGGTTCTTGACATAATACAGATTACTACAGTTGTCAAATAGGGCTATTTGCTGTATTGAACTTACTGCTTAATGTTTGATTATCTCAAACACATTAAGAAGGCAAGAAATTCCACTAATTAACTTTTGACAAGGCACACTTGTTAATTGAAAAGCATTCCAGGTGATTACCTCATGAAGCTGGTTAAGATAATGTCACATTTGTGCAAAGCAGTCATCAAGGTGGGTACTTTCAAGAATCTAAAATATGAAACATTTTCGGGCTTTTTAAACAATTTTTTGTTTACCCCGTAATTCCATATATGTTCCATATGTTATTTCATAGTTTTAATATCTTCAGTCTTGTTCTACATCATAGAAAATAGTCTAAATAAAGAAAAACCTATGAATGAGTAGGTGTGTCCAAACTTTTGACTGGTACTGTATATATACACATATTTGTAAAACTGGATTACTTTCCATCAATAAATAAATGACCAAGAATGATACGTTTGCCCCTTTTTAACATTGGGTTCTCTTTATCTACTTTTAGGACTTTGATGATTTGGAATCTGATGAAGGTTTTCTTCATAGATAGAAATATAGAAAACTCCAAAGGGTTCACGAACTTTCCCAAACTTTGTGTGTGTATGTATGTATTGCGTATTATATTTTATTAAACATAATATAAATGTTATATTTCTTTCTTCAGAGCGGCACTAAAGCTCCACAGAAAAAGGGGTTTACTGAATTATCCCAAATCTGCGACAAATGTTATCATTTATAATGAACGAAAAAAAGAAAGGCTGTTCACCACAGTGTAAATCTTTCAGATCACTGAACAGAAACAACCTGCAACTGTGCTAACAGGTCCTTTAGCCGTCAGTTTGATTAATGAATCCATTAACGCGGGAATAAGAAAGGTTTGACAGTTTTCGACGCTGTGAAGAAATATTACACAATCTTAAAAAACCTTAAGAAATAACAAGTTATCAACAGCCAAAGGTCAGTTTAACCTTATAACCCAAAGCCATAACAGGGAGTAAATCCTACATGTACTGTACGCTCCAAACTTAATAGTGTATATCAAAAAGCTGTTTTATGTGTCATAAGAATCTTATGATGCTAACCACAATTGCATTTGCTGTGACGTCCTTCATATTTACACACTTTCCAACGACTCATTATGCAATGTTTTATCTGCACTGGAGAGCCAGCATTGTTTCCAGTCTCATTATGTCACAGGAAGCTGAGGGAGCAAAACATTGATCTCTAGAAGCCTGTACCCATCACCCATAATAAATCACGCAGAACATTTACAATGAATGGCACAGCTGTGTGAATCTGTTGGCAGTGTATGCTGAGCACCATCACTGCCCTAAAAGTGTAAAAGCATTCAATAACATGAAATGCTCAATATGAGGATGAGATGCGTCATTCGTATTTCCAGACCGTCTCAGAGTTTTGATTAAAAAAATCACCTCACTTATTGCTCAAACTACTGCGATAATACTTCATACACGACGTATTTGGTTTTGCTAAGTCCTTAAATGTCAGATCACATCTCATCTCAGGCAGATGATAATTCAATCAAAACTAATTATTACAGTGATTAGTAAGATCACACTTTTTTAATAGTGCCAATATATTGCCAACGTAAGGTATTTACCACATAAAATGACTTACTTATTTCAATTAGCCCTACACACCCAAGAGCGAAGCTTATAAGATTACTTTCAGGATATTTTCAACGTTCAGTCTTGGCTGGGCTTTCAATGCAAATGTCAGACAATCCAGTTCTCCCTTGTGTCCTTGCAGACGTTTGACAGACATACAGTGAGGGACTGTACTGTCCTTTCCATTCAAATGAGAATGTAGTAGGGCTGGAATGATTAGCTGATCTGAACTGATGCGTCGATTTAAACGGTGATGACTTTTGGAACATCCCATTCCAGATTTAGTTCTCTTTTGGCCTCATCAAGGATCTCGCTTTGCGCACAAGGGCATTGTCATACTGGAACAGGTTTGTATTGTAATGCTACAGCATACAAATGTATATACAGTATACAAATGTATACATCTGTGATTCCAACTTTGTGGCAACAGTTTGGAGAAGAACCACGTATGGGTGTGATGGGCAGGGGTCCGCATACTTTTTGCAGTGTAGTCTCATTGGTCAGGAATCGACTATTATCTTAAAAAAAATTTTTAAAAAAAGGCAAACAACTAGTGTGTAAAAAAAAAAAATCATATTTTCAAAGTGATGTGTAAAGAGGCTATCATATTGATTTGCCCTTAACTCCGGATTCTAAACAAAGTTGGTCACATATAAATCAGAAGCTGCTAAACTAAATCGTACCATGTCATCGCAGATTCAGTGATATATTCAAATATCTAATCACTGCCCTGCGAATCAAAATGGCGTCATATATCATATCATATCACAGCAGACTCAGTAGAACTGTTAAATATCGACTTGTTACTTAAGTATCCAAACCACGTTGAAGCGCATACGGAAGCTTGATGTTGACATGCCTATTCCTCGACTCTCTACTCCAGGGACAGCATTAGACTGTTGAGATACAAAAATGAAATCCATGAACCCCAACCTCAAACTGAATTTGGTTTCTGTACACGCCCTGGGTGCATGCACTGATGCACAGATAGGGCCTATGAGCTATGAGCCACAGCTGTCAGCCTGAGTGTAATAGGCCTGATACAGATTTACTGTACATATACATACAAAAAATACACGCTTTCTTGCCAACACATTCATCTGTTTGAAGCTGACAAAATATAAACTACTTGACCAATGACCAAAGTCTATTTGGGAAGAATTTGGATAAATGTTTTTTGATGGGTTTGAAACACACTATCAGTAAATATGTATAAATGGTGCATTACTCATTGCATGGATGACATCATTGTTTTTTATGTATTTGCATCTACCACGTCTATGGAGGTGTTGAAATGGTTGATATTGCACATGGCATTTTATACTGACATCAATATTTGATATAAAGGTCTTGCTCTCATTTAATTCTTCCAAAGAAAACAAATAAATAAATAAATAAAAGACCCTACAAATTACTTTCAAGGCTTCAGATTAAAAAACTGCAGATAAGCCTATTATTTATTGTTAGTACACAAATACTTTTCACTGAAAACCACCAAGTCCGTTGAGTCCAATAGCCTGCAAATAGATTTAAGATATAAACAGCCTTTTTGGTTACATCTAAGCAGTTTGGCAGCGCAGACAGAAAAGCCCCAGTTCTTGTCTTTTCTAGGTTAATTCCCTGACACTCCAGTTTAACCCAGGCATGAATGAGGGATCTGCTGTCCCTCGCCTCCTCTGCTCTGTTCTCAGCAGCTGCTCTCATCTACACACATCAGCAAATTTCCCATTCCTCTCTACACTCTCCAAATGTAAACTCTACCTTTCCATTCCACTGGGGTGGCACACTTATCTTCTATACCTTTAAAAGAGATTAAATTATTGGATCATATTTTCTTTTTAGAGTAAAACTTTAAAGGTACCCTATACGCACCTTTCTAGGTAAAATATGCACACTAATGGTGCTTGAACGGCAGCACCCCAGAAGGGAAGGGTGCAGTTTAGCACACTTTTTCTGAGAGTGTAGCACTGCATGTACATCAAGTAAACTTAAAGGCTACAACCCAGACCTTTAACACCAAATACAGAGTTCATTTAGTTCTCAATAATAATAAGAAGAAGAAGAAGAAGAAGAAGAAGAAGAAGAGGAAACACGCAATAATATCCTTAAAATAATAAACAACAATTTATCTTTTTCCTCTTCTTTTCCTTCTTTGTCTTTTTTCCTATTATTATCAATAGTAATAGAAGAATAGAAGAAAGTAATAGTGTTAATACATGTTCATGGTGTTAAAGTAGCAGTGTTGGTATTAGTAATAGTGAACTCATGTTAGTATTTATATTTTCATATCATTATATATTCTTCTTCTTCTGATTATTATTATTAGTAGTGTATTTTTGATTAGCAGCAGTAGTAGTAGCAGTGCTACCACAAGTCACACCTTAAGTCATACTAGGCTAAGATATTTTATCTTATCTTATCTTAGTAAGACTTATTATTTTAACATCAAGATGCGTTTTGCATTGCTCTATTTCAAAAGTTGAATTCAAACGGATTTAATCATCATTCACCTGTCACTGAAACTCTATAAAGTGTCCGCGTTCATAAGCGTGCATAGCGTGTCCGTTACCTGGATACACGATGAGCGCGAGCAGCCACGCCGCGAGCACGCAGCCCACCGGGTTGAACATTCTTCAAACTGACTCTGACGATAATGCTTCTCTGGTTTATTTATTTTTTCTTCTTCTGGCACAGAGAAGCTCCGTTGGCTCCCGACGCGTTTACAGTGCAATTACTACAAAACCAGGCTGTGTTCTCCGTGTGGAGCGCATTGGGTGAAGCGTGAAGCTCGCTTTGAAATCCGGCGCAACTTGCAGCGGCGCAGTGACTGAGTGCCCATTGATTATTTCCACAGGAGCAGAGCGCGAGCAGAGTTGAGCCCAAGCCCCGCCCCCTCTCCGCTCTCATTGGCTGACGTGCCTGTCAATTACAGGTACTCGAGTCGCTCTAGCAAAGCTGGAGGAGATTAATCTACAGGAGACAGAGCAATAAAAGCACTGACCATACGCGCAATATAGTATGCTGTCAGTATGTAGACACACACAATACGGGACCACATATTTCTTCTCCTGTGTGTGTGTGTGTGTGTGTGTGTGTGTGTGTGTGTGTGTGTGGGTTTGTGTAAACATCCACACACAAGCACAGTCCCATTCAGGTGTTGGAAATAGACTGGATGCTTGCCAGGACATTGCTGTCACATTGTTGTGACGGGCATCATTGTGAGCCACAAAACTGCAAGGTGACCTTGTGACTCGGCAGAATTTCTCAAGCACACTTTTAGGTACAGGACTGCGAACAGGCGTCATTTCCCCTTGACACGGGTACCATATGATGAGGCATATTGAAATTATTTATTTATTTAACAAAATTAGGACTACTTACCTAAATAAAACAACTGATAGTATTTCAAGATGAATAAAAAAAAAAAACTAGAAAAAAACCCCCGGGATAAAACCTAATGTATGTTGTTGTGGGCAAACGTGTAATATTTTTTTGGCATTTTTAAAGCTAGGTTAACAGACCAGGTGTAATGGCAATATCCATATCATGATAAATGATATCAGGCGTCACAGTGGTGCAGTGGTTAGCACTGTCACCTCAGAGCATGAAGGTTCTAACCTACCACGTGCATCATTTCTGTGCAGAGTTTGCGTGTTCTCCCCATGCCTGTGTTGGTTTCCTCTGGGCACTCTGGTTTCCTCTCACAGACATGCAGATTATGTTAACTGGCTACTCTAAATTGCCCATAGGTGTGAAAGTTTGTTCATCTCTGTGTTAGCCCTGTGATAGATCTGCCTCTCACCCAAAGGTAGATGGGATTGGGTCCAGCTTCCATACGACCCAGATGGATAAACGGTATAGATAATCAATGGATGGATGTATAAATGTATCACTTTTTAGAGACATCATTGCTCAAATCCATTTGTACAGTATGAAGCAGCTGACTGGTTGTTAACATATACTTTTATACAGAATGTTGCATTTTTCATCTATTTTCATGTTGAATAACTGCTATTTGTATATGTTAAATTTCAAATTAAATGATACTTTTTATGGGTGTGGCATTATTCTTTTGGTAGTAATCTGTTAAAAAACTCCAGTATTTTGATATACATTATGTATTGTGACAGTGCCTTGATGAAAAAGTTCTTTAAGGTTATACTGATAGTAAAAAGAGTTTAGCGTTCTGAAGTGGTTCTACTTTTAACTTTGTCTGAAAGAACCCTCTGTTATAGTGCTCTACATTGAATCTTTCCCTAGGGGAACAAAACAAAGAATCATTTAGAGTGCTGCATGAAACCATTTTTATAGCAGTAACCTGCTATTGGCCAATAATGGTGCTTCACTCAACAGCTGATCTTTTGAACAAGCTTGGACATCATTTATTCCATTTTCAACATGCTCCTGTTTTTAATCAAAGAGGAATTAGATAGAGTGGTGCAGTGGTTAGCACTGTTGCCTCACAGCAAGAAGGTCCTGGGTTCGATCCCCAGGTCACCCAGGGTGCCTTT
>JAQQZU010000009.1:10513034-10533160 GCA_030068025.1 Parauchenoglanis punctatus | reverse complement strand
GAAGATGCTGGGATTGGCTCCAGCTTCCCCGCGACCCAGATGGATAAAGCGGTGTAGATGATGGATGGATGGATGGATTTATGATTTAGGAAATATTACAAGATCACTGAAAATTAAAACAAAGAATGATACAACTTGTTGAGCGCGTTACTTGTGGAATATTCCATACATTTCATTTTCATTTCCAAACAGGGTAGAGTGAATGTGGTAGGACATTAAAATATACATATTTCATAACTGATGACATCTGGAAAAGGATGTTTAAAGCATGAGATGTTAAATTAATTAACACATAAATTCATCAATAATAAGATTTTTGAAGTATTTTAATGATTAAGTGTTCTAGGTTGTATTAATGTTTTCTGTTATTCAGCTGAAACATGCACATACAGTGAGTTATGAATGACACTTGTTCTTGTGTTTAAATGTCTTTTATGTTTATTTTACATGCATATTTGTAAGTGTAAAAGCAGCAGGGCACAAATGACACCCCAATCATGGTATCAAGACACATCTTGTCAAGTCTAACATAAAGTCTCATGAGTGTACAATCTTTTTGGAATACCTAATGGAACAATCAGAAGTATATTACTGAGGCTGATCCAAATGACTGGTTTATTACGGAACAAACCATAATCGAAAAACACATGCAGGGAATATAAAGGACTTAATTGCAAACAGGTGTTAATGATCAGTGGTAACCATGGCAACAAATCAGTATTCTAGCATTGGTGACCTCTGGTGGTGAAAAGTGGGATTGCCACTTCTCCGATGCCAAAGCCGCTTTCTCCTGGGGCACTGATGGAAATCTTTTAGGAAGAACTCAAGACTGTGCTCCAATGGTACACAAGACCACTTCTCTGAGCCACAGCCTTCTCGGGAAAGCAGCAGAACAAGCACCTGGCTGAGTGCTTGGAGTCCAGGAGGGCTTTTTTGGTGTAGTCAGACTGAATGTGCACAATAATCAACTCCAACCTCTGAGGAAGATCAAAAAGTTTTGAATAGAGCAATATCAAAAGCTAGAGAGAAAGCAATAAGTAGAAATTAATTTATATCAATAGGAGACTGTTTGATTCTATGTATTGAAAGGGACATATAAACTTGGAATTCTTGATAGCTATAGTGAAACTGTAATGCAGAGGCATTTTGTTGAGGGTCTGATTGTATTTTTTGATGTCATATGGTGGTACCCTTAATCGGTGAGAAAGTGTGGGCTGTTAATTGCACTATATTGGGATTAAAACAGTGAGTTCATTAAGACAATGGTTCTCAAATTGGGATCTGAAGACTCCCATCTCTCCATGAAGTATTACCATGAGGTCTATTTGTTGCAGTGGTTATTGTTATTGGTAATTATTATTGGTATACCAATTGTTATTGGTAGCCGAAAGAGAGTATTGTCAGCGTTGTTGTCTGGAACAGAGGCAGAAATGATGAAACCAACTCACCTATGCCTGCTTACAGTGCCCTTTTATAATCACCTATCTTCTCCTGCACACTTTGAACATACTTTATTACAGAGTGGAATGGGGATGGCTGCTCCTCCCAGGCTTCTTTGGCCACATTTAGCAGGGTCTCCTTCTGAATAGGAGCTTGAATGGGGAGAAGCCTGTGGATACTTGTAGTGTTCTGTGGACCACAAATAGATTTAGGGAAGTAGAAGGTCCTAGTTCCTTCCCTCCTCATCTACCACCCACTGCAGGATCCTCTTTAGCTTCTGGTTGAATCTTTTGTTGAGGCAATCAGTTTATCAGTTTATGGGTGGTAGACAGAAGTTCTGATTCAACTGCAACAACTGACTAATATCAGCCATTAACATTGAGGCAATGGGCATACCTTGGTTGGTAAAGAGGTCCATGGGGATACCTACTTGGATGAAAAGGAGAATGAGTTCTCTGGCAATGCTGCGGGACATGGACTTCCGGGGTGGGACTGTCTTGGGGTGGCATACTTCATGATCACCAGTATGTACGCATTTCCCTAGACAGACTTCATGGGACAGTGGCCCAATGAGGTCCACGCCTACTTGTTCAAACAGTACTCCGATAATGGGAAGGGGAATGAGTGGGGCTGGTGCAGGCTTCTGGGTGGAGGAATATTGGCAATGAGGACACCACTGCCAGAAATTGTGGACTTCTGCCTCCATGACAGGCCAGTGGAAGCAGCTCCTCAGCTTCTCGAGTGTTGTGGACCCATAGATGGCCATTTGTTGGTTGGAGAAAGCAAGGTGCATTATGATGTTAATCTTGGAGCAGGAACCACTAAGAGCTCACATGCTTTCCCTCAGCACTCCATGTGGTAATACAACAGGCATCCACAAATTAGGAAATACAAGGAGAGGAGGGCCTGGTAGCCTTGATGGTATTCACCCTTCGATCTATCACTCCTGCTACCAGCCAATCATCCTCCTTCTGCCCCCATCCAAAATTTCCAAAATCTCACTGGCCACCTGGTAATAGACAGAGGAAAGTGGGTTAGTGCTATGGTATGATTTACCCTCTGCTCTGGCGTTAACATTATCCTCCTCTTCCTGGGCCATGTATGCTGGGTGGGCTTGGTCTGGGCCTCACTGGGGTCTCCTCAGCCACCTTCAGTTCCCCTTTTCCCTCAAGACTTCTGGAAATTCTGTGGGAAACTCTGGCTAGTCTTTCTTACAAGGAGAGGCACAGGTAGTTCAGGCCCTGTCATTAACCAACCCTATCAATAACAGCTACTCACCTCTCTGGTTCCCAACTTTGGCAGTAGGGACCTCTCAAACATCCCCATGCATGCAGGAGACTGAGATGCTCCCAGATGCTCTGACAGCCCTGGGTAGGACCGAACAGTGGGCCAAGGTGATGGTACACCCAGAATCTAGAATGGCCAGAATGGGGATGTTGTTCAACTTCAGGGAAATGTTAGGGCTTGCAACTGGGGAAGAGAATAGACCGCACATCTGATTATCTCACTTCAGAAGCTGCACATTTTTCTGATGCCACATGATTGGCTGATTAGATAACTACATGAATGTGTAGGTGTACAGGTTTTCCTAATAAAGTGGATAGTGTGTGTATAATGCCACTTTGGGCCTACTGTGGTCTGGAAAGTTCCCAAAAATAGACATAAGATTATTATCCATATTTGAAAACTGAGCCTAATATTTTAATAGTTACATTATGTTCATAAAATAAATGGATACGTTATTATGTGTTAAATAGGTCCCTGGCTGCAAAACCTTTGAGAATCTTCACATTTAGTAGCACTGTGTGTACTATAATCATGCAGTGAAGAGCTACAATAATATTAAAAGAATCTTATCTTCTGGTTGAGACACTTTGCCTAGTAAGTAGACTGAGGGTGGTATGATAAACATGAATTTACCATTTTGTGAACTACTCGAGAATTGAGTAATTTTCCAAAATTTGGTCATAAACTATGTCCTCAGGTAACATTCATTTATTTATTTTCAGTAACCACCCATCCTTGGTTGTAGTCAAGCTAGAAACTTTACAATATGCTAGCAACATGGCAGGGCATCATGAACATGCACATGTTTTTATCTTTTTCACAATTTACACTGATGATTCTTTGACCAATTTTGCAATGATTTAATAAATAATTACATGAGTAGATGGTGGTGCAGGGTACAAGATTACAGTGAAAACTGGAGATAAGTGAATGTGCACAGCTTTCACTGTTATGGTCAGCCATGGTGTCAGTCAAACTAATTATATAGTTTGTTGAGGCAGCCTGTCTGCAAATTACAGAGAAAATGTTATTGTAAACTTATTGTGCACAGGTTTTAGTGGAGATAACACTAAAGGTTTCTTGTGTGTCCTTGTCTGTGATGTTGGAAACTGAGAATGATACGGGATCCTTAAGAGAAATGGCCAAAGTAATGATGATGACACTTAAGTCAATAATTGGAAATCCAGGTACACAGATTTCAAATATATAAATCACAAATGGATGTAAGCTGCTCAGATTTATAGTGTTGAGTGATGAGGATGGTTATGTTCCCTGTCTTCTCTTTCTTTAAAAGCTGTCGATTGGTGAGTTGTTCTGAAGGATGTTCTAGTGTGTAATATCACTTCACTTCTCCGAGGACTATTCCTTGGAGATAACTTAAAGAACACTCATAAGAGGTCCAGATTATAAAACCAAGGTGTTTTCTGTTAATGGAACATAGGGTTGCCAGCCTGGTTTTACATTTTATTTAAACACCAAAATATGATATTTAACTGTACAGTTATGGAAAATGGAATTTTTGTTACAGAATTAAGCCTGCAACTATCATTATACACAATTTGGTAAAAAGTATGTGGACACCTGACCATAACACCCATATGTCTTCGCAAAAGTGTTGCCACAAAGTTGGGATCACACAATTATTCAGAATATTGTTCTATGCTCTAGCATTAAGATTCCATTTCACTGGAACTAAGGGGTCAAAACCTGTTCCAACATGACAATGCCCCTGTGCACTCAGACATTAGGGACAAATTGGGACACTAACTTCACACCAGGCCTTCTTGTCAGGTATCAGTGGCCAAACTCTTGTGATCTTGAATGGGAAAAACAATCCCTACAACAATTAAAATCTAGTGGAAAATTTTAGAAGAGTTATAGCTGTTATAGCAGCAAAGTGGGACCAACAACATATTAATGCTCATGGGTTTTTACATGGGATGCTCAGTACTCAAGTATCCACACACTTTTGGATATACCATTTGTGTATATGTAATATGTATTTCTTGTTTTGTATGTATATTGTTTCATATGGAAAAGTGAGTTTCAAGGATTATTAGTGTAAAGGTGTAAAGTTTTACACTAAGTTTAAGGTTCACTAGAAGAGCTGATCAAATAGGTAGCTGAAATATCAATAACATTTCTTATTGGCTATATCACCATTTATATAGAATAGACAGAACTAAAATCAGTGGCATGGTCCTTCTATTTTTATCACTGTGTCGCAGACAGAATGAATTCTTTAACATACTGTATATACTTTAAGTAGTGTGTGTCATCAGAATTCATTACTCACAAGCAGGCTGTGTTAAATGGCTAGGTGCCCCATAGCTTACTCATGGATGTGAAAATCAACTTTATTATTTAGGGTGTTTTGTGTTAGTCACAAGTCTTGTCATGAAGCCACTGTTTGGTGGCTGGTTCTTGGATAATTGAATCATAGATTTTAGAAACAGTGCCAGCCTTAATGTTTATGTGAAATGAAATCCATTATGCTGTATGCTTGTTTTATTGTAAACAGCTGTCTGTCATGTCTAGAACATCCCATGCAGGACAACATTTATCTGTCTACCTAGTACAGGTCTTTGGATTATCTGTATATTTGCTTGATCCATACAACCCAGCAACAGCAACCAACATTTTGAAAGTACTCATTGAATGTACTGGAGTTTAATATTTTATCATTTAATATTTCTGTTCTGATCAACTGTGATTGTAAAATAAACAAAAAACAATTTGGTACAAAGATTAGATTTCATTGCACCAAATTTTATGACTGAGTAATTTCATCCCTCACAGGTGCAACCTGGTGATTTTATTATTGGTGATTTCCTGCCTCCCCGCTAGAAATTTGTGTTAGTTCACAGCTATGCGGATATGCGAATTGTATTATGGAGGAGACATGCAAGTATTTCATTACAGATGCCACACTGAGAAACTAACAGTGTACATATAGTATACAAATGGATATTATGGAGAACAAAGAAAAGTAAAAGATATATGCGAGACATACAAAGTGTACATGCAAACCCTGATATTTCACTCCTTTCACTTGACCCATCAGTTTTACTTGCTGCCTAGTGGCCTGGATAAATGATTCACAAAAAGTGTCACTAATTTTGAATTAAGTTAAATTTCTACTGTGACCAGGTTAAGATTATGAAAGTTAATAGAGTATAGATAAATAGATGCTTGGGCTTGAGTATAGATGCTTGTTTTTTTTTTTTTCTTTTAGGTTGAACTTTATACAGAAAAGACACCCGTTTTCATCTGTACTAGTTCACCTTAAGCCTCTGTTCTGCAAAGCAGATGCAGCATTAATAAGACAGATTTCTCATTATGTGTCTTCTGAGCTGGAAAGTGGCTCATGAACATGCAAAGGTGTCTCCAGTACTTGGCACTGTTTGGTTAGTTGTGTGAATTACACATTAATAATCAATTTTCTTTTTTTTCTTTTTAGCAATCTTTTGTTCAGTTCAGTAGTTTTTGCAGAATATTTACACTCTGCTTAATAATGTTTGTACCATATTTATGGTCTACAAAAGTGGGATGGTAGGATGTGCCAGCTGCTGCCATATGCCACGTGGTAAAGCCGCATCTGGATGGAGCTGAATGTCATATCTCTGGGTGGTTTGAACTTGTTTTTGCTTTACTCCTGCTATTTGTCTCTGCATGGTTTAGAGCTGTTAGTTTAGGAATCTGAGGTTACTGTGGGCACAGGCTCACCTAAACTGGTGTCCATATACGTTTGACCACATAGTGGATAATGATAGTTGCAGGCTTAACAACTGTGCAATTCTTTCCAATATACACACACAATATAAAATTTTGCCAGTAAAATACTGTAAAATTTACAATAAACAGCTACAAAATATATTCAAGGAAAAGTACTGTGTACTGAAACAACTCATTGCATCTGCAGAATTTGGTAGTGCTTGACTGACTACCACAACCAGTTCATCCAGCTTGCATTGATTCAGTGCAATCTTTTAGTGGCGTTAATTTGTGTTAGAAGCAGTTCAATCAGTGCGTGCTAGTTGCAGTGTTGGTGTGGTGGCCCAGTAGTTATGGTGTTGAATATAGCTCAGAAAGTTGTGTGTTCAAATCCCAGAACTATCATGATTGGGCAATACACTTAATCTTCAACTCAAGTGTGTCCTGCATCAGCCAAAGGAACAATTGTGCTGGCTTATGTGTTACATATATAAATTTAAGATGTTGTGTTTTACCGTTTACTGTACATTTTACAGTACTGGCAACCCAAGTTTCCAACTGTCCAAATGTGGTAAACCTTTTCCCATTGTAGCTTCAGATTCCTGTTCCTGGCTGCCAGGAATGTAACCAGATGCGATCTTCTGCTGTTGTAGTCAATCTGCCTCAAGATTCTGTGCATTCTTTGTAAATTCTGAGATGTTTTTTTGGCTTGTTTTTCTGGTTGTAACAGTGGTTATTTGAGTGATTGTGGCCTTCCTGTAAGCTGGAACTATTCTGGCCATTTTCCTCTGACCTCTCTCATCAACAGGGCATTTTCCCCCACAGTTTCTCTCACTTGATGTTTTTTTGCACCACTCTGGAGATAGGAGGAGATAAACAGTTTTTGAAACTTTTGAAACCAGCCCATCTGGCACCACAATCAAAGTCACTGATTTCACATTTTTTCCTACTCAGATGTTTAATGTGAACATTAACTGAAGCTCTTGACTTGTTTCTGCATGATTTTCTGCAGTACACTGCTGACACATGATTGCATGAGTGAGCAGGTGTGCAGATGTTCCAAATAAGGTGATTGTTACATTACAAGTATATACATTTATTCAACACTTTTTATGAAGCACACTTGTCAGTGATTTCAGCATTAAGAACAATGCAAGCACAACGTTCTTCAGAAAATTTTTAGTATCTGCCCCCACATAGGTGCATCAATGCAGTTCTGTTTCAGTAGCCTACTGTCAATTTCTTTGACCTCAAGGCCTCAGCAGAGCCCACAGCAGTCAGCCTTTAGACAGACAGAGATGTGCCTTTACAAGCAATGACTAGCAACTGAATTTGACACAGGTGTTATTGTTATCTGTGTAAGAAATTGAGGATAATTTCAGAATGCATTATATATATATATAGTCTCCCCAATATAGTCTCACCCATAGTTTTGCAATCTGATACCACGTATACTAAGATTGCTGTACTTCACACTGCTCCGACTAGACTGGAAAGTGAACACTGATAATAAGCCTATGATTTGTGGATGAAGTCAGTCCAGCTTAAATTGCCCTAAAGCAATTTAGGGCACTAGATATTAAAGTAAATTAAAGTCAATGTGCATTGCAGTGCTGGCATCTCAGAATAAACAAGTGGAAATCCTCTCCCATACAAAACATCTGGTAGTATTGACAGCAATGATCCAAAGCCTTCCACCCTAGACAGAGGGCGATTTGATCAGGCTTTCAAAACTTTCACTTATAATGAGGCAGGGGCCACCAAAAGAAAGGGTGTGTTTATTCCTCCAGTAGAGCAGCAATCCCCTTTTATATTTCTCTATGGGGATAAGACAGCCACTGTTCTTACAATGCAGGTTGGGAAACTAGTGCTACTTGCTCTTTTAAAAAAGTGTGTCAGATTTGTTCCACCTGTAAAGAATACAGAGAACAGGATCTTTTCCAAAAGCTGTTCATTGGTGTGTGGCTGTGTGCCTTTCTGGCTGGCACTAACTGTCTCATGCGCATCATCTTCCCTAAGCTCAAGATACCTTAAAGCCAAAATGACAACACCACCAACATAACTTTTAAACCTTTTTTTTCACAATTCATGGAGAAATGATTGGTGTAGTGCACTGCAGTAAACAGATCACACTGAGCCAAATAAAAAAGCACTTCTGTGCTGGTCTGAGATGAGTGTATAACATATGTAATCACCTTTTCCTCATCTCATCAGAGTTGCAAAAACGCTTCTGATACTGATATTTAAAGCAGAAAAAAAAGACTCTGAAAAGTAAAACTTAAGTCCCAGAACTAGCCTTGAGGATACCAGGCCTTATAAATCTTTGATTAGATTTAGACTGGTGCTGCTACTATGAACAAGGTCAGCAAGTGTTACTAATAATTGCTACTTATCTGCAGAGTTGGAAAATGTGCAACAATTATTTACTCAAGTAAAAGTACAATAATCATCTGAATAAAAACTCTAGTAAAAACTGAAATATACCTTCAAACGCTTTGCTTTACTAAAGTAAAAAACATAAACTTACTAAAATTATGAACATCAAATCATAAGACGGTTTAAATAAAAAGAAAAAAAGTCTTAAGCCTCATACTAATTTCAGTTCCTAATTTCAGTTCCTAAATTAGTGCCTCTTTCACCAAGGAACGTGGGAAAACATACTTATTTAATCTGTGGTTTCTGGATCAGCTCCAACTACCTTGTTACTTGCCATATATCTGAAATGTATTCTGAAAAATTATTTGGAAGTAGAAGATATATTTAAAATAATGAGTTATTTTGTCGATGCCTCTTAAAAACAAGAGGATGTTGTTTGAATCATGAGTGGCTTATATTAGCATCCACGCAGTATGAGCTCTATGGTGCTCTGAAAGGTTACTGGAGCACAACACACTCCAAATAGCATGCTTGCATATTCCAAAAGACCATAGTTGTTAAAGCATGCTGTCTTATAATGGTCCATGTGATCAAAAGCAATCTGCAATTACCCAGACTAATGATCAAGAGTAAAGAAGACAAGGTTGTTGTAAGGACAAGAGACTTCGTTATCTGGACAGAGCATATGCGTCTTTGGCAGTGCGGCTGTTATAGTGATGGTAATCAACATTCCATGGTCCTGGACTGCTACTCCTGCCTACAGCGTGGTCGGAAGTGCTGCTTCTCTTTGTATTGGAATACAGTACCCAAGAGATTTTTTCTCACCACCTGACAGACTTCCAGTATTGATTTCATAGGTGACAGCAGGCAGGTGGCATGCATCATTTGTCATTTGTTGCAAAGAATATTCTGTAATAAGTCACTGAGAATTTTACTTGTAGTGGCAAAAAGGGTTATTTTTTGAGGCGGAATCATTCAGCTACTATCCAGTGTGTACAATGAATTCCAGTTGGTATGAATTGTTTTATTAGCAGTTCTTGTTAGATCAAGGCTAAATAGGTTATAGTCACATATATAAGCCTTGTAGACTTCCTGTCTTCCACAATGACCATCAACAGTGAATCAGTAAGACTAAATAAACTTCCATATACAATTTAAGGATGATATCTTGAAATTCCAAAGCATTTAACTAGCATTCCAAAGGATTTACTAGAACACATAACCTGTAAAGCTACATTCATGTCTGAACATGACAGATGCCATGACAGAAATTCTTCCCTAAGAGCCACAGAGTGAGTGAAGCAGAAGTAATTATTTTCAGTGCCATGTTTCCTCAGATGACTCATGCTCAAAATAATGATCGAGGAATTCAGGCTATGATTAAAAGTACATGCCAAAGAGATGCTGGTGTGTATGCATCCTTTAACCACATGTATTTTAAGCTATATGAAGACTGGAAATCCATGTTGTCCTTGAGTTATAAGCACATGACTTTAAAAGGAAGAGATGCCTTGTCCCTCAATGGAATCCCATTTTAAATAGAACTATGTTCATAGATCATACAACTTTTGAACTCGCTCTTATGATTTCCAACATGAAATGTTCATCTGTTTTTCTTCAGTTGACTAAAATGAATCATAACTGAGGCAGAATACAGAGATTGTAGCTGTTGTAGACCATTTTCAACTGATAGATGAGAAATGTGTCATTAAAGACAGTATTAGTAGAAGACTCTTTAAAAGTAATCTAAAGAAGCTGCTGTCATTGATTAAATTAAACACAAATCACAGATTAAGATAAAACCATAAAGCTTTACTGGACACTAATATCCTGTTTCCATTAATATGCAGCTGAATCTGTTGAACACACTGTGACTGGATAAGGGATTTTTGAGGACAAATGAGGACATTCCAGGATTTATTCACATGCCCACTGTTTATATGTAGGTGGGTCCAACAGCTTGGGTTCATCTTGGGGTGCATGATTTTTGAGGAGACACTATTGAGATCATGATTCTCTCTAAACTTTTTGTAAGGATCAACATATAGATTTGTTAAATTGCGACATTATTCCAGCAGACAGTGGAAGCTACATTTTCCTGACAGATGTTTATAAATGACAGCTCACCTGCATTCTCAGTTACTGATTTTCTTGCATATTTCAGCAATTGCCTAAATCCTACCCAAAACTATCTGCTATTTAGTGTAAAACCTTAAACATATTAGACTGCCAAATGCACAGTGTGTCCTCTCAAGGTTAAAGGAATTCAGCAACATTACCAGCTGGGTAAATAATTAGTCATGTTTCTGTTCTTTTGCAGATAGCTACTTATAAGCCACTTGTGGTTGAAAATTGGTCTTGATTAAAATATGGTTTATGCCTAATGCGTCACTGGAAAGTATTGAGTGAGATGGGGCATGCAGCGTGACTCACTCGTCCCATTCATTTATTTCATACATTTAGTCATTGTTTACTAATTGGGAATTTAATATTCAGTACATAATATTAAGCATTTGTTTGGGATAAAATTTATTCATTTTTACTACAAGTGGAAGTTTGGGTCATTTGTTGTTGCTTCTTGCCGATGTTGCTTCTCCCCTTGTCCTTTTATAGACTCGTAGAGAGTTTGTGAGGTTCAAGGCCATGCAGAGACCATTAGAGGGAATGGTGCATACAATGATATGTGAGGCATCTTTGTGCAAACTACAGAAGTACAGATAAATATTTAATAAGCTGAATAATGAAAGACAATACAATACACACAACATGCATGCCAAATAATAAAAAAAAGTTAAACAAAACTGCTTTGGATCAAAATTTTAGCTCCAAAAACTAGAAAATATACTACAAGAGCTATGATATACAGTAGAACATATTTTATTGGTAAACACATATGCAGGACAGATCCAAACTAGTAAACAATCAAACACACATCGTTAACTCGCTCTGACTTATGGATCATCCACATATAAATCGATTCGCTCGTTGTAGCTTCAAGCTGGCAGTTGGGCGCTAGTGGAAATTTCAGGTTCTGAGTGAAACAAATGGTAGCTGGCTAGTTTGCTACAATACCATAAATATATCCCTAGTGTATGCATATACACAGGACTTATGACTTCTGGGTGCAATTGTGCAATTCAGCGTTGCTGGAGACTGCAGTGATGAGCTGCTCTTCCATTTTGATGTGGTTTACCTAACGTTATCGAACCTAAGTTTGGCTTGGTGAGTAACAGGCTTGGGGAGTAACGGGATACATAGAATGGCGTTACGTAATCAGGATACAAAAAAAGGTAACTGTATTCTGTTATTGTTACAGGAAAAAAGCCGTAATCAGATTACCGATACATTTAGTAAAAACAGGAATTATTTACAGGATCACAATTTTATGAAATGCATAATGGCTGCAACAACTAATCAACAAAATAAAAAATTTGATAAAAAACTAATTTCCAATAACTTCATTATTAGCTGAACTGTGTTATGAAGCACACTGCACACTCACTATGTCACTTCATGAAAAAAACATTTGAAAAAAATGTTGTTTTTTCTCTCTCTCTCTCTCTCTCTCTCTCTCTCTCTCTCTCTCTCTCATTGAAGTGAATGAGACGAAAAGGCAGCTCTCATGCAACTGAACAGAAAGCACAAACTCATCTGTCCTGAAGTCTCTCCTGAGTTGGGAAACTTGCTGATGCTAACAGGATGCTCTTAACAGGAAGCCTCACATCAAAAATTATGCAGTTTTTTTTTGTCTTAAACCACAACATGTTTTTTTTATCCTTTCATTATTAGCCCATGTGGATTGTTCACCATACAAGTTCCAGTGAATTAGTTGTTATGATTGAAATGCTAAAATGCTAGAACTTTGTGTTTTGGCCAAAAAAAGTGTCTCTTTCCGATGGGAATGAAAAACTAACTTCAATCAGTTTTTCACTGGCATCTCTTATAAATATACCTGATATAGAGTTACCTGATGTTAGCTATATGCTTGTTTAATGTTAAATAAGCACTGATAGATTTTATTTTATATTAATGAACTCAAAACCTTCTCCATTTACCTTGACTGGGAGAGAGTGAGGCTCATATTTTCATATTTCAAGTAAAATCATCAAGATGAGGTGAGAAATTACGAATATGATATGGGGGATGGGGTCTTAGTTAATATCAGAGAGATCAAAACACCTGCACACAACTGTCAGTTATTCTAGATTCATATATCAGTTGGTTCATGTGCTGTAATTATTGTGGGAAAAAAAACTACTGCACTTTTTTGTGTATTTTTGAGTGATGACTCATAACAGTATAGTCTGATCATAAAATGCGCAGTTCCTATGTATAAAGCATAAAGGTAGACAGGTCTGCACTTTGTGTCCCTGTTCAAATCTGTATTGTTGCCATGTATTTCATTTAACCCTTGCCATATGTAGTTATGGATCCCGGAGAGAACCAGGTAATCACAAATACTGTATACCGTCTTTAAGTAATTACATGCATTTATAACATGTAACATCTTTAAATTTATTCATAATTGTTTCTTAAGTCCTGCAGACAAAGAGAAAAAAATGTTGCTGAAAAACATAATGCTCAGATGTGGGAAATGATTATGATCTTAGAGTAGAGTATAGCCATGTGTCTCTAATCCTCCAGGTCGTTGTGAAAATAAAACATAGTCCATGAAATGATTTGCTAATAATCTGCACAACAGTTCCACCTCAGCAAGCGAAAAGGAAGGCAAGCAGGGGGGATTGGGGCCATTTATTTTATCCATCAGCAACCTGAGTGCGAGTGAGAGAGAAAGAAAGATCAGGAAAGGAACAAAGAAACAATAAAATAATGTGTATAAGAATAACAAAGGCATTTGCACTGAAGAAGAAACATAACATGCTTAGCAGTTTTGGACTGAGGACTATACCTAAGGTAGATTGTACACTTGAGATTTTAAACAGGCTTTAAAAATGGGAAGTGTGTGAGATGAATTGTTTGGGAAGATATGTTCACAGTTGGATGAGGTTTCATTAAATTACAGTGTCAAGCCCAGCTGTGGAAGGTTGTTTTGGGTCAGCCTGGGGACCCCCGTGAAGACTCCCTGTCAGAGCACATCACCATGCCCTCGGACAAAGACCATAATTAGTCAGCATGAGGAATGACAAAGCGCATCACTGAGCTCAGATCCATGAAAAAAAAAAAAACTGAGTAGAGTTCAAAAATCCACAAGGAAGAACTGTTACTCAAACAAGATAATATGATTATCTCAAGATTACATCATTCAATATGAATAAATAATTAATGAATGCAGCATTTACTGCATTATACATTCATAACATTTGTAGAAAGCAGTAGAAACAATAACAACACAGTATCATATGTCAATAAGAAAAAGGTTAATTAAAGGGAATGAGGTTAATTAAGACTTTGGCACAGATGTGCTTTACCAGTTAAATTAAAAGTAAATAAAAAATTCAAATTGATTTGTTTCCATTGAAAAGAAGAGAAATAATAAAGCAATAGTTTTAAATAAAGGGAACATTTGTGAAAGCTGCTTTCCTAACAATAGTTGAGTGACATTGAGAGGCAAAACATGACACATTATCAGTGTAGCGCAGATAAGAAGGTCATGTTTTTTAATTAAAATATTTGTACCAGCTCCCAGTGCGTGACAGTTGGCTTCTGTATGGAAGGGTAGAGCTACTAATCTGTGAATACCTCCTCTTGGGAGGGTCAAATGTCTCTCTTCGAAGGCTCCAACCCCCACACACACCAAAACCCATAATCATTCCTCCAGCTCTATCTTTTCTTTCTTTTTCTCTTAGACATTAGACATCAACCTCCCTCATGCACACACTTACACGCAAAATCCCTGTCATCAACCCGCCATCTCTGTCCTTCCCTCAATCTCTCTCATTGTGCTTGATTATAGCTGTGCAGCGGCTCCCCTAGCATTGAGATTTCTCTGCTGATCCGGCCCCACCACTCAAGCACCACACATACTCTCTCGCTCTCTCTCACACACACACACACACACACACACACACACACACACACACCCATGCACATGTAGGTTTTACTATCTTTGTGAGGACATCTGTTGACATAGTGATTAATGCAGCTAATTAATGCTACCTCTACACCTAAACCTAAACCTAATCCTAACCTCAGTAGTGAAAAGGAACTTTTATCTTTTACTATTTACTGTATTGTTGTTTGCAAAACCCTTGAAATCCCTGAGGACAACCCACTTGTGAGGACCATCCAAAATGATCCTCACAATTATAGTGAACCCTCACAAATTGAACCTCAAAAGGGTATAAATACATGTACACACACACGCGCGCGCGCGCGCACACACACACGCACACGCCTTACTGCCAGCAAAACGAAGCATGCAGTCACTGAGGTCATTATATGTTAATGTTTGCACAAGACCTACAGCTTATTTACAGTAATGATGACATGAAACTGAATATTTATTTTCTTCTCTAACCAGTTTTTAACCATGTTAAAAAAAAAACAAAAAACAAAAAACACCCTCCAATAATCATGCTGAAATTTTGAGACATAAACAAACTCCTTGGTGACATTTACTGTAACTGTGCTAAGATCAGTATATGACTTAAAAAGAAGTGCTTGTGCAGTACCATACAACACATAGGCATATATGTGCCAATAAAGATGGCTAGAAGAACAAGTATGCGTAAATGAATGGTTTTATAGTTAAACCTTTATTTTTTGAAAGAGTTTACAATGAAGAAAGTAAAAGACACATGGGCTGCCACTTCGACACAGTGCCTAAAGTAGATATGATCTTAAGAAAAACCATTTACTAATGGTTTAATATTGCTTATACCACACCACTGCTGTGTTCTTGAATCCAATTGGTCAGAAGGCATGATAGTAGTGCTGGTTATTCATTGCCTGTCCAAAAAAAGGTCACCACCTGGATTTAGCAAAGCAGATAGGTAAGCGCCTCCCATTAGATAATTACTGCATGGATTATTATGTTTCAGCTGGCAACAACTTATTTAACCCTAACTGATGCAGTGAGTAGCTTCTCATTTCTTAAACAAAAATGTTGGAAGACACATCCTGTGGTAGCGGAAAAGATGTTAATCTGTTTCAGAAGGGTCAAATTATTGGCATGCATCAATCAAAGAAAACATCTAAGGAGATTGCTGAAACTACTATAATTGGGTTAAAAACTGTCCAACACATTATTAAAAACTGGAAGAATAGTGGGGCACCATCATCTTCGTGGAAGAAATGTGGTCGGAAAACTTCTTGAATGATTGTGATCGGCAATTACTGAAATGTTTGGTGAAATCAAATCGTAAAAAATCAACAGCTGAACTGTTACCACACACACAATGTGGAGGGAACTCAAGGGATTGGGACTAACCAGCTGTGTAGCCTTAAGAAACCACTGATCAGTGAGGCTAATCGGAAAAAAAAGTCTTCAATTTGCTAAGGAGCATAAAGATTGGACTCTGGAGCAATGGAAGAAGGTCATGTGGTCTGATGAGTCCAGATTTACCCTGTTCCAGAGTAATGGGTGCATCAGGGTAAGTAGAGAGGCGCATGAAGTGATGCAGCCATCATGCCTAGTGCCGACTGTACAAGCCTGTGGGGGCAGTGCTATGATCTGGGGGTGCTGCAGTTGGTCAGGTCTAGATTCTGCAACGTTATGTGCCCAAAGAATGAGTTCAGCTGATTACCTGAATATACTGAATGACCAGGTTATTCCATCAGTCAATTTCTTCTTCCCTGATGGCACGGGCATATTCCAAGATGACAATGCCAGGATTCATTGGGCTCAAATTGTGAAAGAGTGGTTCAGGGAGCATGAGACATCATTTTCACACATGGATTGGCCACAACAGAGTCCAGACCTTAACCCCATTGAGAATCTTTGGGATGTGCTGGAGAGGAATTTGTGCAGCGGTCCGACTGTACAATCATCTCTACAAGATCTTGGCGAAAAATTACTGCAACTCTGGATGGAAATAAATGTTGCTACATTGCAGAAGAATGCATGCCGTAATCAAAGCTAAAGGTGGTCCAAGGAAATATTAGTGTGTGACTTTTTTTTGGACAGGCAGTGTAATTTAAACTCAATTAATGCACATTTTAATGCATGTTCTCAATTCTATAGTAGCAACTAATTCACAGTAACTCCTGTTGATGCTCAATATAATCTAAGCATGATAAAGGAATTAATAAAACATGTTATTACATAATTTAAAATATTTTATTATTCTGATCATTATTCAAGGCTTTCTGAGTTTCCAGACATAAGATTATCTTCTGCTGTCACGAATGTAGGTGAAGGCAGATGCGAGTGCAGATTTTTTAATGAAATAAACACAAACACTTAACCCAAGACCAAACTATGGGCATAAACACGGAGTCAAAACATGTAACAAACTCAGCTTGGGTAACATATGACTAACAACAGTGACAATAAATAGTGTATTTTGTACTGTAGTAGGTGTCATGTTGTAACGTAGTTTTTCTACGAGACTGCAGATAGACCCTTGTCAACCAGAGACAAACAGAACTCACAGAACTTAAACTGTGTGTAACTAGATGCAGCAAGACGCAAGGTGAGGGTAATCAGTTAGACAAGTGACTAAGTGCAGGGGCTGATGGGTAACGTAGTCTTAAAATCAGGACAGCGAATTTGTTTTTGTAACAAGCTGCATTTAATTTCTATTATTAACATCAGCAGAGAGAAAAAAAGTGGATTATGAGGGAACAACTATACTACAGCTGCTATTAACTGGAATTAGCTTGTCTTGCAGATGTTATACAACATTATAGCAACATTATGTAGTTTTAAATGGTGAAAAAGTATAACATTCTGTATCTTTTATTAATAAATAAAGAACTATGTTATTGCCAAATATAAGTGCTGTAAGAGGAATAAAACATTTTTGGGACATGTTTTTATACGAAAATGATCAGGATGTTATTAGTATCTGTACTTAGTGTTGGGCTGCATCACACCAATCCATCACTGATAATTCTCTTATAACAGCACTCTTTGTCATGTTTTATTCCTTAGATAGCTTATATTAGCATTCAGAGGCTGATCAAACCATGAGTGTGGTAATTATTACAATAATTGCTGATTGTTATCATCAAGACAAGGGAAATGGTATAATCATAGAGACTGTAACACTGAGTTTATGAAACACTACAAACTGCAGTACATACACACTTTCTTTTGTCTCTTTAGGGATTTGATTGCATTAACTGATAATCTTTTCATGATGTTTTGAGGACAGCTCAGTGTTTTGCTACAGAGAGCCATGATGTATTTTCCTGGTGCCCGGTTCAATTATATCAAACCTATCATCCTCAACATGCCTTCCATTTCAAGATCACCTGGCATTTGTTATAAAGCTGAGCATGGTTGCTAGTTGCTCCAAAAAAATATGAAACTTGACATTGTTTTTAAAAATAAATTGCCCTAATTTCTATGCACTTATAACTGTCATGGGTTGTGTGCATTTATAATGTAACAAGATGCATGAGTATTCTTCTAGAGCATTCAAAACACCGACAGTGAAAGCTGTAATTTATGATTATTCAGAGTTCTTTAATTGCTTTATGACATTGGCTTCAGTTGTTTATCTTAATATAGTATGTAAACGCTGTAAAAAAATGCAATATGGTCTAATAGATAATGCTCCCACAGCTTAAATTAACAACGTAAACTTGATTGGTGCAAACATATCTACTGTGGTTTTCTGATAAACTCAATAGGTTTCTCCCAAAACATGCATGTAGGTGGTTTGGCTAAAGTAAATTTCCCCTAGGTGTGAAACTGTGTAAGTGTTTGTGTGCATGATGCACTACAATGGACTGACATCCCATCCAAAGTGTATTCCCTCCCTGAACGCAGTGTTCCTGGGATAGGTCGCTGATCCTGGAAAGGTGGTAAGTGAGTTTAATGTACAGGATATGATAATATAATGTGATAAGAAAACCTGAAATTGTTATATTGATAATCACAGTTTATGACAAAAGATTCAACACATTGAGTTTCTAGGTACATTGTGGCCCTTTAGATATGCTAACATACGAGGTGACTCTGAAGAAATCTGCATTTCCTTTTTTTTTTTGAGAAATATTATCAATGTAAACTCTTAACTATCACTCAAGTAACTATTACTTAGCTGAATGTGCAGTAATCTTTATGTACCATTTAGTGACTTCATTTTTGAAAAGTTGTAAACAGGCCCCAGTAAAATTTTCCAAGAAGCTGATTTTGGGTGGTATAATCAGCATATCTGGGAATTTGTAATCCCGTTCCATACCTAATTCAGAGTTTAATTTGCACTTTTAAAAATGATTACAGCTGTGTGTTTGTAAGTTGCAGACTTGGGACAGAGCAGGCCACTGACACAGACAGATGAAGCCATCTAACACAGTAACACAGTCGTAATTACATTTTCTGCTTACTCAGTTTGCGCTCTATTGGCAAGCTCTCATCACATCAACCCAGTGGGGCAACGCTCATCTAATTTAGTACAACATCAGTCGTGCTGTAATTGTCTGATTCAAACATGTGGGAATTGCGTGATAGAGTATAATAGGTTAAGACTAACTTTGTTTCAACCAAATATCCACAAATGCAGAATTTGATTTAGAAGTGCAAGGCAAAAAATCAGCAGAGTTCTGTGGCAATTTACGTGCATTGTCAAAACAATTGGCTTAACACTTATTCTCAGCAGCGCAAATGGATAATTTGGACATCGCAGCCTCACAATGGCTTTCATCAAACTGAAAAAAGAACAAGACAGCATGAAAAGCTGCACATTACGAGGAAAATAATGGAGAGGTGTGAGTATGGTACACTGCACAGACTAGGCTATAACAAGACTATTTTGTTATATGTTTCTTCTGTATATGCCTATATAAATATTATCCATCCATCCATCCATTATCTATAGGCTTATCCTTTATGGGTCAAGAGGAAGCTGGAGCCAACTCCAGCTGAATTCGGGCGAAAGGCGGGGTACAGCCTGAATGGGTCGCCAATCTATCGCAGGGCTAACACAGAGACAAACAGTCATTCACACTTACATTCTCATCCTATGAGCAATATAAAGTAGCTAGTTGACTTAATCTGCATGTTTTCTTAAAACATACCTTTTTGTCACGGCGGCCAGGTTGTTTGGGACACATACGCAGGTGGGAGGGCGGTTTAGCAGAATTCATTATCTTTTAATGTCTTCACACACACAAAACAAGCAGACAACTCCTCTAAACAAAACCGGGTCGAGCGAGCCACAAACGGAACATAACCAAAA
>JAQQZU010000009.1:10471167-10492688 GCA_030068025.1 Parauchenoglanis punctatus | reverse complement strand
CACCCCCATGCACACACACACACACACACGCACACACGCACACACACACACACACACACACAAACACACACACACACACACACACAGTTCAGGAACCACTGTGACATATGAAACTGACTTGCAGTCTCTCAGCATGCATATTGCATAGTGCATCTGGGCAACAACAGTCATTAAAAGCAACAGATGTTCTGCTTAATGCATTGCTTCTGCAGCCAAGGAGGACTGAACTGTAAATATGAAAGAAGACAGAATAAGGCCATGTAACTAAGAAATAATAAAGGTTTTGCTTCTATTGATGCCTTATGGATGTAATGTAAGTTGTACAATATATTCTGTATCTATTTATAATATTAATAGGCCTGACTACAATGGTGTATTTGGGCCATTGTAGGTAAAAATGGATAAATAATAAATAAATTATGTACCTGAGAGTGTGGGCTAATATTCAGAGAAAAAAGTCAGAATTTCCAAGATTAAAGTTATAAATTTATGAGAAAAAACTTGTAAATTTCTCTGCAAAATTGTGTTATTGTTAAGGAACCACATTGCTTCACTTTGCAAGGTCGGTCAATCTAATCATCCCTCAGATGCTACAGTAAACAGTGACACTCAGTGAGGAGGTGAAGCAGTATGGAACATGGCTGCATCAGGTAAATTTATGTTGAAATCAATGATGTTGTTAGGTTATAATGCATTTAATGAGTAACACACTTCAAGATAACTGGCTCACGAGTCATACGATCACTAGGTAACCTTTGTTTCCTCGTTGCAAAGCACATCAGAAAGGAATCAAGTTGCTAACCTCCTACCTAATACTGATTTTTTGTTTGTTTGGTTGTTTTTTTTGTTTCTTTCTTTTTAAGCAAAATTTTTTACTTAACTACTGAACAAACATAGTGGTAAATTTACAGCTGGGCCAGCAACGATGGACCCAGAGATGTTGATAACACAGCTGCTTGCATTCACTTAGCTGAGAGAAGTTTATAGGAAAGTTAATGTTAGCTAAAGGGTTTTGCTAAAAAACAAAAAACTGTTAGTGTTAGCTAAGAGGTTAGCTACTTGACTCCTGGAGTGCAAAAAAAAAGGAAGTGCAAAAGAATCAAAACTTGAAAAGCCAAATTTCTCAAACTGTTTGAAAGACTCAGGTCATTAAAATGAATCTAAACTGCCCACCACCACATAAAGTGATGTGGTTCCTTAACACCCCCCTTGTTTTTTCCTTGTAAATTTGTGACTTTAATCTCAGAGAGTTTTTTTTAGATTTTCTCGCAAATGTTTGACTTTACAATCTCAGAGAAGGTCAGAGTTTTTTTCTCATTAATTTTTATGACTTTCATCTTGGAATTTCTGAATTTTTCTCGGTTATATCATTAGCCCCTTAATTAAAGCCATTATATTGCCATCGTACATATCAACTAGCAATTTTATATTAGCAAAACATTTTTAATGCTACAATATTAGAAACTTTCGGTTCTGAGAACATTCAATACATCAGGTGGACAGCACAGCAGGTAGCATTGACATCTCACAGCTTCAGGGTTCCTAGTCTGATCCTGAGCTCGGATTACTGTTTCTGTTCATGTTCTCCCCATATCCATATGGGTTTTTATCTGGGTTCTCTGGCTCTCTCACCTTCCAGTAGTAGGAACAGGAGTGGCTATGGCTCTAGGTGAGATTGAGTGTGTGAAAGTGTGAACATGGTGCCCTGCGATGGATTGGTGTCCCATCATAGGTTTTCCCACCTATGATGCCAACTACCAAGATCACCGACAGGATAAAGCAGTTACTGAAGATTAATGAAGTTCTGCATGTTTTTGCATAATGTTCATAAATGGTCCTTCAATATTGCTGTAACATTTTTAGATGTAAAATACCATTTTCATACTGTTATATGTTTATATAACTAGGAAAATTGTGGGTAACACAGTGGTGCAGTAGTTAGCATTGTCACCTCACAGCTAGAATATTCTGGTTTCAAACCTTCTGGCCAGCTGGAGCCTGTCTATGCCAAATTTGCATGTTCTCTCAGTGGCTTGCATGGGTGCATGGGTCCCACAGCTCAAAGACTTGCAGATTAGGTCATTGGCTACTCTAAATTGCAAAGAGGTGTTAATGTGAGTGTGAATGGTTGTCCGTCTTTGTGTTAGCCCTGCGATAGATTGGCAACCTGCCCAGGGTGTACCCCGCCTCTTACCCGAATTCAACTGGGATTGGCTCCAGCTTCCCTGCGACCATGATATGTGACATAGATAATGGATGGAAAGATTGGAAAATAGTATGAAGCAGACAATTATTGCAGCAAATGTTTTTAAAATGTTGCAGGAATGTTATTTCTGAAATGTTACAGTCTGACCACTTTTTTTCTGAGTCTGAGAACTTTTTTTTTATATTTACTGGAATTCTGATCATTATACGGAATACAGCAGGATATAAAGTGACAACCTTTGTAGCACATTCTACACTAATTTCAGAAATGTGGTCACAATTTTGACCCGCACCTTCCTGTCAACCATTTCTCACACCAATGCTGGCTGCTCAGCTGATATTATCAAATCTAAACACATACAAGCACATGCCCATGACAGAGCAGAGCAGAGGATGAACAGAGCGCGTCTTCAGATTGTGAGTGGCTGTAAACAGGCTGTCATTCGCTTTCACTTTAGTTCTCATTGACGGACTGCAAGGTCAGCGTCTGCCGACATCACACTTTTTAGATAGCATACTCACAAACACACCACACACACAAACACGCACACACACAAAACACTCTGGCATGGCTGTGGAGCTGCTATACCCAGCTAATGCATTTGTACTCCAAAGGCCTGTTTGTGTTAGCAGTGACCCAAACCGGCATTTTACTTTCACTTAACTTTGAGAGGACGCTCTTTCCGAGTAGAAGAGAGGGCATGCTACGTGTGTTACTTACATTTTAAAGTTCTGCTACGGGTGAACAGATTTGAGGAAGGCACAGCTTTTTAATTTGGACATCTGTCTTCATATAGAGGTCTCTTAAACACAAGGCCAGCAGTATCGATCTTGTCATAAACCCTGCGAGGGCGCAGTAATTTGGGTCTCGCTACAGCGCAGGTAGTTTTCACCTTTCATTTTGGTTTGGGGCTGTAATATTTAGCAGCAGTAATCAAAGTCTCCCAGCCAGCAGTGGAGCATGACGAGGGCCTTTGCTAGCTCGCTCGCTCACTCTCTCTCTCTCTCTCTCTCTCTCTCTCTCTCTCTCTCTATCTCTCTCTCACTTACTCTCTCTTTCTCTAGGATTAGGAAGCCATTACCAAAGCCATGTTTGGCCAATTCAAACAGGGTCCAAGCTTCACACAGCAAGCATAGCATCCATCATTACACTGGCCCATTTTTCTTGCATTCTTCCACTCTAAGCGTACATCAATCTTAATTGGACAGTACTGAGAGACCTCTCACTATGTTCAACCTCAGCTCTGCACGTCATGACCAGATACAAAAGAAACAAATTAGAGACGAGAGAAATAACTGCCTGTCATTTCCCATTCCGACTCTCCTGCGGCTGGAGCTCCTGCTGTGGAACTGGAGAAAACAGAAAATGGGGGAGCCTAAAATCAGCAAGCCACCACACACACACACACACACACGCACACACACACACACACACACACACACACACACACAAATTGTCTAAATGCAAGCATTATGTGTTAGTTCACTAATAGGATAATGGGCTGAAAAGCTTAAGGAAGCTTTCAAGTCTCGGTTGAAGCCAGAAAAAAGTGCTGTTGCTTGTAATTAGAGATTTGAGAGCTGCAGTGGACAGCCTCTTATCTGAATGAAAATGGGAAACAATGACAAATTTGATCATTTGGATTATGATGAATCTTCGTATGCCTTTCCTTGATATTGCATCCAACAATAAGCACACTTTTCACAATTGAGAAAAAATTTGTTTCATTTTTGTACATATTTAACAGTTGAACATCTGTCAGTCATGTTGCAACACATCTGGAGCACATATGGGTCAGGAGCCTTGCTGAAGAGTACAGTGGCAGTAGGTAACTATCTCTGTATCTGTGGTAACCCATCAGAACCATATTGCAATTTCATTTACTCATGTCATCAGTATTAGGTGCATTTATGCTTCTCCACTGTCTCACCACCACTCTTATTAAAACTCAATCATTTATACATACAATGAGATTAATTAGGGGGAATTAATTTATCGTTTTCTATCAAGGTCTTCATGAAAATGGTTAGACTTCTAGATTATGATCCTGACATCAGTATAATTATGTAATATATAATTATGGTTTTAAATTTTACATTTTAAAAATCACATCCACCTCTCCACAACATAACTGCTTTGTTTGTAAATTGCAGGAACCATAAAGTGTATTTTTGCAGGACCTATCAACTCAAATATAACTCAATACTGCCCCCGTGTGGATATACAAAAAGTGACATCTTAGCAGGTAAAAATATTTTGAACATAGTTACCTTTATCTAGTCTCTTGCATTATGAGATTGCAATAAACCAAACATGTAATTATTAAAGTTATTTATAGACATTTTCTTTTACTCAAGTTCAAGCTGTTTTTTTAAAAGCAAACAAATTTCTGTAATTTTAAGCATCTATTTCTAGATAGAAGCAAAAATCTGCTAACAGAATTAGAAATTTTAAAGCCTGAACTGAATAAAAGCATCTACAACAAGCTGACTGCTCTTATTTTTAATTTATGTTAATTTAATAATAAGAAACATAGGATAAATTTGATCATATTGAAGATAGTTTCACTTGCTAAGATAATTTTCAGAACAAATATTGAATAGTTGAAACAGAAAATGAAAATTCCCTCAATCTACTGCCTATAATGCAACATTATTTACTTAGTTAGTCAGTTAGATAGTTTGTTTGTTTTTATTATGTTTATTCAAAGGTAGCTACAGTCCTTTTTAATTAGAAAGCATGTTCATGTTCCTGCCCCATTGGCATTTGAAGCCATATCATCTCTATATCATAACGTGAGTGCCATAATTTATAATTAGCCTGCCAATCAGTAATGGCTAACAAGAACGAATATTTTAATTGTTGAAATTGACCTTTAGTGATGATAAATACAGCCAAAAAGCAGTTTTAGATCTTTTGAATAGTGGCCCCTGAGTGATTAATGAAAAACTAAGTTTTCTCCTGGTCTGAATATTTTTAAACACCTTAAGTGATTATCAGGCCAGAACTGCATCATTCATCATGTAGTGCATTTGGTTGTACTATCACATGGCAGTCTTTCTTGAAAAACACATATAGCTGTAAACTACATTTATTCATTCGATTTTGTATCCTACACTTGCAGTTGGCTAAGTTATTTGGGCCTCCTCAGGTTCAAAGAGATGGAAGAGGGAAAGAGAGAGAGAGAGAGAGAGAGGGAGGGAGGGAGAAGGCAGAAAGCAGATATTCAAACATATTTTGTTATGTGCACATAGTCTCACACACCAAAAAAATGTGCTAGAGTGTTGCTTAGAGCGTGTAGAGAGAAGAGACCCTCTCAAGCCTCAAGAGAAGAGACTTACACACAGAAGAGTCGAGTACATGAGAGAAAGAGGGACAGTTTGGCCTGAAGTAACTTCTTCTTCTTTCATTTTTTTCATCTTCAGTAAACACTTTATCCTGGTCAGGGATGCTATAGATCATGGGAACACATGGGATGCCAGTGCATCCCTGGGCACTATTCACACACATTCACACCTCTGAGCAATTAAACATAGCCAAGCCGCCTACATGCATGTTTCAAACAGTAGGAGAAAACCGGAAAACCCTGAGGGAACCTACATGAAGATGGGAAGAACATGCAAAAGATAGAGACAGTAACCTGAGCTTAGGATTGAACCAGAGATGCTGGAACTATGAATCAACAATGCTACCAACTCTGCCACGCTACTTATTAACCGTTCAAATAAAATCAGTTGAAGAGATTATTTAATATAAACTAAATATTTCTTTTCTAAACCAACCAAATAATAAAGCAAATAATACCTTTTAGAGTGATGAAGAGGCTTAAATACTTTGAGACTATGACCATGGAATACAATATATCAGACTCAGTCGGAAATTAACAGTATGACTTCAAACCTGATAACTTGGAACAGGGACGCAAACAGAGAACTTACTATTTGAATAAGTTCATCATCCTTATCATTGCTGTCCTATGACAAAACAAATCTCGCAGTTTTTACTTATATCTACACAGTATATGGAATGTGGACATATTTTTTTCACCCATATCAGCTGACATCTAAATGACAGGATATGTAAAGAGAAATCTGACAAATCACACTATTTATTTAACTATGTCCATTGACTGAGCAGAGCCTATAAAGGAAAATATAATTAGAGTCACACTTCATGTGCAGACGATAAAGTAGACTGCTTTGAAGAGTACTTGAGTTTTGTGGGTTGTATGTAGGTGGTCCTTACACTGAGGATTCTGAGAAAATATCCTTTCCACTTTCTGAAATACCCATTTTTATTCACCACTTTTTGAAAGTGTAATGTGTTAAAAATATGTATGGAATAGCTCACAGCGGAAACAGAGCCAAATGTATGGAGCAAGATTTTATTTGAGAGCACTGAAAGGAGGTTAAACAGAGCAAACCAGACACTACAAGCATGCAGAATCAAGGAAACCGGGTAAAAAAGGTGACAACTAGAGCACAGATAGAGCACTACGTCTTTGAAACGCAGCACACAGGAAATGTGTGCTCACTTCTCGCAGCCATGCACTCCAGTCACTTGCTTCTTAGATTTCTGCTTGCTTCTGAAATACCTGCTCGCTTCATAATTATAATAGGAAATTATGTCAGAGATCAAGGTTTGGTAGCTGATTACCGGAACTGTTCATTGAACAGGCATGTTGTTCATTACAGTAGTATGGAGGAATCAAGAAAATCACTCTTACTGACCTAACAAAATGAAAAAACCAAAGTTAGCTAACATCTTTAAATTTATCCAGATTCAGCTAACTTACCCAGCTGAATCTAGCTAGCAATACCACATTTATATGGTGCTTATAATTATCACATTATAAACTTAAATGATTATATCACTGTGAAACTCACAGTGCAGCCTTAACTGTGGATTTGCAAATTAAATAAGTAAAATATAGACATAATTTACTTTTACAGTTTAGTTACAGTTAACATTACTTATGTTTTATTTCAATTCCCTCATACTGGAACAAACAGCAAACTTTTTCAAAGTTCCAGTAATCACTGACATCCTGTTATATTCATATATATCTGATTTCCTGTTATAATCATGAATCAAGCAGATATTTCAGAAGTGAACGGAAAACTAAGAAGAATGCAGGAAACAGTGAATCAAGCGCAGGGCTGCGAGAAGTAAGTGCACTTATCTCCGGTGTGCTGCATTTCAAAGGCACAGTGTATTATCTGTGTTCCCATTGTCGCTGTTTTTGCTCGGTTTCCTTGATTCTGCGTGCTTGTAGTGTCTGTTTTGCTCGTTTTAACCTCATATCTACGCTCACATATAAAAGACAGTGATCTCACTCCATACCAAATGCTTTCTGTGATAGAAACATTGGAACATTAATTCTAGCAGCATGAAACATTAATTGCAGGGGTTTTGATCATTAAAAACTTATCGCATATCTTCATTTTATAAATTTCCTTTTTCATAAATTTTAACAAAGAAGGTCAATAATTCTTTAGTTGGCAGTAACATTCTGAAATTGTACAGCAAATATCCTGCTTTCTTTAAACAGTTAATCTGAAATACATTATACACCAACCAGTTTATTCAGAATGCCTGTACACCTGCACATTCATGCAGTTAAGTATCCAACCTGCCAATTATGTAAAAAAAAAAAAATCATGCAGATACAGGCTAGGAGCTTCAGTTCATGTTCACATTAATCATCAGAATGAAGAAAAAGTGTGGTCTCTGTGACTTTAACTGTGACATGGATATTGGTGCAATATGGACTGGTTTGAGTATTTCAGAAACTGCTCTCCTGGAAATTTCATACATAACAGTCTCTGGAGTTTACACAGAATAGTGTGAAAAACTAAGGGATCCTGTGAGCAGAGGGTTTGCAAGTTAAAACACATTGTTGAGCAGAGAGAATGACCAGTCAGATCTGAGCTGACAGAAAGTCTATAGTAACTCAAATAACCACTCTTTACAACCTAGTGATCCTGTGCCCATGATAGCTTCAGATTCCTGTTCTTGGCTGACAGGAGTAGAACCCGATGTCATCTTCTGTTGTCGTAGCCCATCCACTTTGAAGTTCAATGTTTTGTGCATGCTGAGATGCTTTTCTGCTCAACACAGTTGTAAAGAGGGATTATATGACTTTTTATATCCTTCCGTGCAGCTCGAATCTATCTTGCCATTTTCCTCTGACCTCTCTCACCAACAAAGTGTTTCCACCCACAGAACTGTTGTTCATTCAGTGTTTTTTGCTTTTCAAAATGTAAACCCTATAGATTGTTGTGTGTGAAATTCCCAGGAGGTCAGCAGTATCTGAAAAATTCAAACCAACCCATCTGGTACCAATAAGCATGCCATGATTTTGCATTGTACTGCTGCCATATGATTGGGTGATTAGGATGTGCAGGTGTACTGGTGTTCCTAATAAAGTGGACAGTGCAGTGTGTGTATGCTTACAGATCAACCTGCCCTGAGCCTGGTGTTTCAGTTCACTCTGTTCTACCACTTTGTCTATTTTTGGCAACGTTTCTTTACAAAATAATAAAGAGTACACTTTTATCATCTCCCACTTCATGTCTTGAACTTTTATTAATTTACCTGAAAATATCCTGACATTTTGTCTAGGTATCATGTTATAACTCAACATTAGCAGAATTGACTTAGAAAACAAAAAGCAATTTTCATAACAAAATTTACAAAACCAGTTTACCACACTGCACATTTTAATTTTCAAAGACTGGTTGTCTTTTTCTGAAATAATGTTTGATTTGATTTTACTTTTCAAAGAACTTTCTATGGAGGCCTAATATTATGGTGATTTTTTTTTTAAATAGAATAGCATAACAGAATTATAGCAGAATTGTTTTAACAAATAAATAATTTTTTTTTATTAATTACTTTTCACATGAACTATCATGTGAGGTGAATAAAGGCAAGAGTCTCCTTTGGCTATTAATAAATGTTTAGTAATGTTACAAATTATTCATGATATAACACAATAATTAAAAAGAAAAAAGGTGGAAAAATAACCATGCAAGTAAATATGAGGCAGTCGTGTGACACGTACTATAATGCAATAATACTATAACAATTTCTTATTTCATATTTACAAAGACTAATTGTTAATACTGTTTTTGTTTCTCTATGTGATTGTCAGGTGAAATTACCTGAATGTAACATCCGAAATGGAAATCTGATTAAAATCTGGTTTCAATGTTAATTACAGAAATTGAGGCACACACAAGCCATGTTTGAAAAAGCCCTTCTAGTGTCGTTCCACGGAAAACTGAAGCAAACAAACAGATCTGGTGATGTTTTTTTTCCATCTGATACCAAAACATGTTTTGTTTCCCTTCAGTGAGTGCAAATCAGATTATGTGTTCAGTGTGAAAATCCCACCCTCAGGCTGTTTCTGGCTGTCTGTGTCTCAATAACATGACTAATTGTGTCAATTTGACATCTTGGCAGATGCCTGGAATTGATTGTAATTATGAGTAATGAATGAGCTCAACAAAATTATTTGTCAGTTGCTGAGGAAGGCTGAAGCTTTCCATTCTAGGCTGAGTATTAAAGTATCGTTTATACAGGTTTATTTACAGGTTGAATGTAAAAATCAATGAAAATTGCTATATATTTTGCTTGAAGTAGAATCAGTTTAAAAAGTCATCAGTTACAAACAGCACACAGTAAACTTTATTTTATATTCATATCAAAAGTCAAATAATAGCTTCAGTCACAAACAAAATGTCACAATACTATGTCACACCAAAAGAAAAGGGTTTATAACAGATACAGAAATAATAAGAGTATAAAAAAAAATCAAGTCAAGCTTCATGTACTGAGTTCTAATGGAGGCTTTTTTGAAGGCTTCCTGGAAATTCCTGAAGCACTTCGGTGTACAATGATTTGCCTGTCAGACCAGCAATATACTTGATCCTAATCCAATAAAAGAACCGCCAATGAAAAAGCTCCAATAATCAATCTGGTATAGATCTATATCTAGTCTAGAGGGGAAGTGGTTAGTCTATGGTCAATATGTGTCTCTCACTGCGACGGTTCAGTCCATTAGTGGAAGGCTTAGCCAAAACAACATGATGTAGACTCCTCCAGTTCATGGTAGCCCTGGTGGTTAGGTTCTGAAAAAAGACAGAGAGGGCTGTTAGGGGAATCAAATCTACCATGAACTGTTTTCTTCTAAAGCCTCCTTTAGAATTTTTATTCCAAATTGTGTACTGCATTATCAAAAATAGATTCAAACTCATTTGAGTCACTGAAATTTTTTTTAACTCAGTGCAAATTGCACAAAAAAAGGTCATTTGCACATATTTCACTGCTTCATTTACATTTACAAGTTTACATTTATATTCACACTGATCAGTATCATGGTGTGTATTCACTGTTCAAACCTGTCTTTTTTAAATCTAGGCTAAACATAGAGCACCATTCTGTCTTCAGTCTTGCATTAATAATGCCATGAGGGAGGGATCACTTGATTATTTTCTGAACATCCCATATGATATACACAATTATGCCCCCTATCAGGATGCTCTTGAGCAGACAGATGAGACTAACTGTACCGAGTGTCATGTTTTCCTCCACCAGAGGGCGCTGCTCAGGGCAGTTCGCCACATTCCCTCTGGCTGCCCCAAGCATAGTCATGATGTCCACTAGATTGTGTTTGCCCTCCTTTCTGGCCTCCTGTATCTCCTCCTCCAGCTCTTCAGCTGCTTCAGCAGCTTCCTCGACCTGCTCCTCTGTCATCATTTCCTTACCCCTGTGCAAATGAGGTGGCGCCAGCGAGCACAAGGCCTTGAGACGACCATACGAGCGCAGCTGTGCCACGTTAGTGCGCAGGAAGAGGAGAAGAACATTCAAGTCATTCAATGGGCAGCCCAGTTTACGACCACTTATGAGTCCCAGAGCAGGAAGTACCTCATACAGCGAGAGGAAGCTGGTGTCCCAGCAGAAAAGGCGCAGCAGGCTGAACAGGACAATGGGACCCAGCAGCACGTAGATGGCACCATTAGCTATGCTAATGATCTGGAACACCATCAGGCCACTGATCTTGCACTGCACCAGTGTGGGAACCCAGATCTGGTCCTGGAGGATCCCGGTACGCATAAAGCAGCTGAACTCATCCTGCAGGAAGGCTGAGAGATGGAAGTAGACCAGGTAGAGACAGGATGCTGACATGAAGGTAAGCAAGAGGAAGCCACGCAGGAACAGCATGCTGACCAGGAAGTAGGAGCTGTGCTTGTATTGCATGTATCTCTCCAGCAGGGGGTACTCAAAGTAACGTTTCCTCTTGGCCCTGACAACAGAAATGGAAACATTTAAGTCTGTTCATGTACATATTTAATATTCCAGTCAAAGGTTCCAGTTTTATGTCTAAGGGCTTTAACAGTCTGGAATTACATATAATTATCTCTAATGACACTACGCCTTGGAAGACAGTTAAAAGAAGATCAACACTGCCACCATTCTCAATTTCTTTTCTTACCTCTGCAACTCTGCCTGAAATTCATATTGGTTTGTATTCTGTTTAAGCTCCACGATGCTCTGAGCCAAGCGCACTGATCGGTTGTAAGACTTGTCCAGCTCATCAATTATAAAGAGCAGATCAGAGCCCAGAATTGGCATAGCCAGGAACTTCCAGATCAGTGCTGGAAGGTACATCATCATCGCCATAATCAGCAGGGAGTAGGGGAACATCTGAGACACACAGAGGCACACAATCAATGAAGGTGAACAGAAAGGCCATCACTTTATTAGCATTGTTTCAAACTGTAGATTATGACAAAGCTTAGTTTTAGAATAAGATTGGCATTATATAGCATGTGTTCAGGAAATATTCTGAAGCAAATTATTATGAATGATTTTATAGCACCGTTTCTTTTTCTGGAAGCAGTATATATAACCCAACCACACCTTATGTACCCACAGTGAACGTTCTTCATAGTTTCCATTTCCATCAAACTCATGGTGCATCAGTGAATCCCAGCAATACGTGTCTACATATGCAGCCTGCTTCGCTGTGAAGTTGCTGGGAGGAAAACAGCTAACCTGTGCACCTGACGACACAAAAAGCATTACAATAAGACCTGGATTTTAGCTTGGCATCCTACACAAAGATTAAATGTAGACCTTATGTTCTGACCTCAATGCCCTTACAAGCTGGGGCATGCAAAGAAAATAGTTTCCCTGTACTTGATGTATATGTAACAATAAAAAAAACTCTCTCCTTCTTTGTTTGTAGTAATTTTAGTGCAAAAGATATCATGATATCAGCATCCTTTCATCAGCTGAAATGAGACAAAGGCTGGGTGTCAGAGGCAGGCTGGCATGGCTGGTATATTATTTTATTTTTTCAAGGAGCACAACCAGTATAAACCACAGCAGCAAGAGAAACACACTGTATTTCTGCTGAGGTGGAGTAGGCCAGCGGGCAACAAGGGTGGGTCCCTACCACTGAGGACAAGCCAAGCTCATGCTTTTTATAGAACATTTAAACACTAGTCTGTCCCTCTGAACCTTACAATCAACCTCAAGTGTGCAAGACATTCACCACAGCTGCCCTTATTATGGAAAAGTATACAGTAGAGTCTGTTTTATAGCAGATTTTGGTGGAAAAAAGGCGGTACTGGTTTGGTTTTTTTGTTACTCTTGTTACACTAAATGTCACAGCCCTTAAGTGAAGACAGCAAAGGATACTTCTTAATCAAGATGTAAAGCATTTGTGTGAAAATGAAATTAATTGGATGATAATGTCAACAATTTGCATGAAAATAGTTTCACTCTCAAATATCTGTAAATATTTTGTAAACACTTAAATATCACATGTGACCAGGGATAGAATTTTATCTGACTGTAAAGAACTTAGCTTGTGTTGCACGTCCATTGCTTTAATTAGCATATCCTCTAGTTAGACTGAAATAGAGAACTGGGAAAGAGCAGACTGACTGTAATTACAGACTCTTGTCATCTTTTCACGTCTCTCTTAATCATCCTCGTGCCAATTAACATCTGTGTGAACTGATTGCAGACCAACTCCAGAGGAACTGATTGCAACGTCAGCTGGCTCTGCTGAAACTGACAGCTTCTTTTAGCAAATGGCTGTCTGGGGACCTCTAGCAATATAGCAATGTTTATTCCTAACCCACCACATGCCTGTCAGGCTAGGATATTTTCCTATAAAAAAATTGCCATCAGGCAAAAAGTTATTAAATATCTCAATTTACATTCCACATCTTGTCAAATCAATTTCAATATAGCGTGTGAAATCAAAGTTGACATTTAATTAACTTTGCATCAATTTCATTTTATGTGTCTGTGGGCTTTCAAGGTAGCTTAAGCCACATTAGTCAAATATGTATCGAATTTGCGCTATTTGGATATCAAGATTCATCTTCAGTTGTAAGTCACCATGTGACATTAGACTAAACAAAGTGTTGACCACATTAGACAACACTATCACTCAGATAATCCTGTTGTGCTCCTATTCCTTGTATTTCAACACTACCAATTTTAACAATTTGTTCATTTTATCATCCATTTATATTTAGTAAAGGATTAATCTTGTTCAGGGATATGGTGGCTCCAGAGCCTATCCCAGGCACACTGGCCATGATGCTGTAGCATCTATCCATTACAGGCAATTTATACTGAACATAAACATTATAATATCCTATCTCCAAGAAGTATTATTGAATATAATTATATTTTCATCTTAGTTTTTAGTACCAGGGAAACTTCAAAGATATTTTAGATATATCTTTCATAGATATATCAAAGATATGTCAGACATTCTAGTGCACATTTACAAGTTTGTTTGAAAAAAGGATGGGGAAAAAAGTGCGTTTCACTTTAAACTTTTTTTTTTACATTTCTATTTACAGAACAGATATTGTTGTTGATTGAGAATCCAATACAAAAAAAATCACCTCACTCACCGAATGAGATCTCTCGAGCAAATGCCAAAGACACCAGCATTAGAGGAAGTCCCACAGATATGAATTTGATGACTTTGTCTAAGGGCAGCTCCAGTTCCAGATGATGAATGTGGTTGTCTACATTACTGTTCTGAAGCAGGGCGTCAGACAGCACAGCCTGCGCAGCTGTCTTAGCAATTGACATGTCCACAACTGTTGAGCAGAAGTTTCAACACTAACTGCTTTTGTTCTTTGAAAGGTTTGACAATATGTAAACGAACTATTGATCTGAAAATTGATTTGTTATGTCCAATTTATCACCTTGGAACCCAATACTTCCATTTATTTCATTCATTACTTGGGTTCCCTAACCCACACCGCATTAGGAATGAAAGTGATTAAAATACAGTACCTTCAGTTCTCCTGCTGCAGCGAATGTTAAGTATGCCACACAATGGTGACCTGGTCCTGAGGCAGGGGAGGACAAAGATGCTGGCGAAGACTTTAAATAGTGGAGGAGGGCCGAACAAAATGGGAGGCTCAACGGGACAGGGTTAAGGGGTAATTAAAGGGGTTAGAGAACTCTCTGGAGCTTGATGGAGTAGCTGTGAGAGACAGAACAGGAGAGCAATTAGAGAGAGAGAGAGAATAAGGAAGGGTGGAGGCAGCAGGCCATCAGATCCCTAACGTGCTCATCAAGCCAGTGGCTCCCGTCCACTTTAAACCTGGCCAGTTCTGTGGTTTTTCCTGCCTCTGTCATTGCCCTCACTATTTATGCACAGCCGCCCAAAGTAGACCTACCGCTTAACTCACTAGCATGAGAAATCTGGAGGACTGCCACAAGGAGAGTTATTTCAGTGCTGTGCTCAGGACTTCAGAATGTTCATTTGAATAGAAATTTAAGAGGGCTGTTTTTTCAAGAGCACCTGAACATTTGTGTAAAATCACAGCCAGGCTGGTTTCTCCTTCTGAATGTGTGCCAGGCATGTTTTCATCATGGCTAATCTTTTTTTTTCTTCTTCTCTTTTTTAGGCTAGATTGTTAATACAAAATAATTAACCTTGCAGTTACTCATATCATTATGTAAGGAATATAACACTATAGAGTGTGCTGTTAGGACAATAAGCAATAATGGGCTTCACACTGAGCACATATACGGATTAGGCATTTGTTAAATAATGATTCCTTTTTAATTTGTTCATTATTAGCCTTAGATTATATGAGCATCCACCATACCCAAGTATCAGGGAATAACTTGTTACTATAGAAACAATAGTGCATTAGAATGATTAGAATGAGTGTATTAAAATATACCTGTGATTAGAATTACAGTCAGCACTACTGTCAGAGCTGCTTTTATAGAAAATTAATCAACACCATCTGACCAATCACATTAAGAATTCAACAGCGCCGTGGTATAAATTATTGTGCTTTGTATGTTTTAGATGAATTATGATTACTTTATGATTACATTTGTAGCTTGACTGATTTTGGTATTTTGTGACTAATATTTGTAGGATATTAAATTGTCCCAGTTGCTGCGCCTTCTGTTCAGGTTATTGGATCTTAACCCTTCTGTCTACTCCTGCGTCACATCCTCGATCACTGTCAAGTCCTCAAATGGCTTAATGCTCTGGAATGGATGTTGAATTTATTTTGGATAAAAGCATCCATGAAATAAATATGTGTAATTGTTTAAGAAATATACATGACATAGTAGCTTTATTTCTTTCTCTATGTTCAATCTGTTATTGCAATGCTAATTTGGTCTCTTTCTAATTATCTTTGCCATTTCCCTTCTTTCAGTCACACCAGAAATAGCATAAAAGGCATGTTTCCAATCTTGCCTTCAAGGAAGTATACGTGCTTGTTTTCCCACTCTGTTCTTAGTAATAGGCTCTGACCTAGAATACATCAAATGCAGAAGCAAAACTCATAGAGATCAAACGTCAGACACAAACAGGAAGTGATGAAACACTTGAATTAACTAAACACACCTACAGGCACCATAAGTCCTGGAATGTGAACCAGATCTGCAGAGTGTAGCCTGTAATCTTTGAGGTTTAAAGGCCAAATTAGGAAAGATCTGTACCGTGATTTTTAACATCTGTAATCATTCTGCAAAATATCACTGCCACCACCCAGCTCCACCTAACAGCTGAGTAAACATGCTGTACTTGTAAATTCAAGAAATACAGTATGCTTTTGTTCAGAGTTTGTTCGGATGATTTTCGCACCCAGTAACACCAAAATGCAACTTTTTATAAGTAGACTTGATAGAGATGCAATTCTGTAAAGTAAATTGGTGCTAAAGTTTTTACCAGAGGTAATTGCATTCTCACACCCACAGGAAGCCTATGTGTAATCTATGAATTAATTAAAAAAATTAATCACCTTCCCAAGAGCTTCATAGCTGATTTTATGTATGAAGAGATTATGTATGTATGAATAAATTAAATGCATAGAATATGACATAGTGAGGCTGCATGCCATATAGACTATACCATTCTATTCATAATTGCAGCAAAGTCATTTGTACAGAAACAGAATCTTTTGGACAAACATTATCACCTGTTCAAGCAAAGTTCCTCTGAAGAGCTAAACACAAACAGATGATCAGGGATTTGGCATTGGCACAGGAGAAAAGTACAAGTAAAAATGTAAGAGTTGATCAATGAATTATCAAGTTGTGTTCTTGTCCTTTTATTTTTTTTAAAACAGAATAGAAGAGTCATGAAGAATGAGCAGGTAATGAGTGAGTGTCTACACCTAAAGCCTATTTATACTGTGTGTGTTGCACTGTGACCTCACCTGAGAGAACGATGATTCATGAGGTGATAGCAGAGATATGAATGTGTCCTGCTGTTGCGTATTATTTATTTGTGATTGATTTTTTAATTTTTTTATTTTACAGGAACATTAACTTGAGATTGATTTTATATGTCAGTTGTATGTCAGCAAAGTCTTTGTTGTCATAAAATACTGTATAATCATTTGTCATGTTTTAACAAGACATATGTTTTAAATGCAAGACCACTTGAAATCATTCTGGATCAATCTAAAATGTCCTGTTTTTGCCCATTATTTTGCACCTTGAACAGTTGGGTATAAAAATACACACCACTGTAGTGTAAAAATAAAAATAGAAATATGTTATAGGGAATTGAACAAAAAAAAAAGTCAGGAGGGTGACATATGTTAATATCTAAAATGTAATTTATAGTATGGCTGTCACAACAACCTACAATACTCTGCAAAACTGTTCGTGATGAAAATCTCAAGTCATGTTTCCTTTTCACAGCCTGGCTAGACACTGCTTTGAAATTTTTAAACTGAAGGTTAGACAGGGACATAAGTAAGCAATAATAAGCGTGTTGAATATTCACTCCTTATGTAGTGAAAACTTTCCTTTCTTCGCAATGAACTGTAAGCATAATAAGAGATAGACAAGAAGGCAATGCTAGACCACGTCCACTAAAATTATCTCTTTTAATTATCAAAAATGGTCTATTGAAACACAATAGATCATGACAACAATGTGTACAAACAAAATAAAAATTTCCCCTATCATTACTTGCTCTGGAAGAACCATTTAAAAACAACCAAGAAAAAAGATAATGGGAAACGTACTTCACAAGACCAACTCCAATAACATTCAATAACAGCTTCTCTCATCTCTAAACATCACACCAGAAACAGCTGCTTTATTCTGGAGACTGATTTAACCCAAACCGCTCAGGAATATCTTCACAGTTTCTGTCCTTCACAGAGAAATACACAGAGGGGTTCCAGCAGCTGAAATGCTCTGTAAAATTGTCTTCCTTCCTGCAGTATTTCTTTAGTAAACATCACAAGGAAGTCTGAGGGCTGGAAGGACCCACTGGTTTATTTTCCTCTGTAAATGAAATGCTTAATGTGCCATGTTGTCTCTCGCCGTCGTTTCTTTGTCATGAGGAGAAAAGTTTTGTCGGCTGCAAGTTCCAGGCAGTTGGCCTTCAGTGCCATTCAGAATTGCATCATCCAGGCAAATGAGAATCCTCCCAAGTGCAACATTGTTGATCGAAAACCTAAAACATAAATATCAAGCAACTGCGCAAATGCATCATAGTCTAAGGTGTGTGCTTTGTGCTGTCAGGTCTTTTACAATGTTTTTTTCCCCCCTTTTTTCTTTTTTTCAATTATTTTCAAACTCAGTATTGAATACTGATGCTAGCAAAGTATCACAATTTGAAAACTCATGCCCAGAAAGCCACCTGGAAAAATGGATGGTAACTTTTCCTGTTAATGATGTGAAAAAAATCTCATGCTGTGAGTTTCACCTGAAAACAAAAGAGATGTGTGGAACAAAATAAGCTATGGATGCATGAACTTCTCAGGACCAATATTATGCAGAGGATTTTGTTAATATAACTAAAGCTTCTATTTATTCTCCCAGTATATAACATTTAAATGTATGGACAATGTGTGAGCATTCATTAATTTCCCTAAATTGTACAAATAAATTCAGTAATTATTGTAATTCACAGCTCATTTTTTGCAAATCATCCCTTGTCTAATTCAAAGTTCCAAAGCACTTGAAGAAAGACGTGTCCAACAGAAACCTCTGGGGCATGTTTTAAATCATGTCAGGTCAGTGATGTCATTTCCTACATCTGTCTCTACTCTAGTCCCTCGCTGTGATCAAGTCGCATATCTCTCCTGACAGACAGATGTCTTTCTTCCTCTTCGTCTTCTTCCTCATCTTCCATTCCTTCTTCGTCCTCTTCTTCCTCTTCTTCATCGTCTGTGCCGTCCATGGAGTCCTCAGCTCCAGCCAGCATGGCCTGCTGCATGGCCAGAGTGGCCGAGTCGGAGGAGAGAGGCTGCAGGCTATCCATGCCTAGAGAACCTAACACACACACAAACACACACAGATACGGATCATCGCAAGCCTACGAAACTAACTCTGAAACACACAGATATAGAAACTGCTCACACGCCGACCTCACCGAGCTCACATTCCAAAAAGTAGAATATCTGTAATGTATATAGATTTAACTCCTAGGATTAATATGAAGGGATTATTCCTTGATTAGTGGATGCGTAAAGCTCTATGAAAGGAATTATAACTTTTAATTATAATGTTAATATTTACTGATTCATATTCAAACTAAAATGATCATTTTGTATTTTATTCCAAGATGGTCTCATGGTTATAAATCACATAACTTTTATAACATTCATTTTTATTCCTGGGATTCATTTTATCCCAGGAATACTGGCTGTGAGGCAGGAATACAACCTGGATGGGATGTCAGTCAACTGCAGGGCAAATGGCGCAACACTGCTTTCTTCTCAGATCACACCGTACTTTTATTAACAAACTGAAGTATCGGTCAATCAGCATGCCATTATCATACAAAGAACAAACTATTTGTACAGAGAGCATAGCAGGAACCAACCAATTAGATGACTTGACAGGTGTTTCAATTAGTCAATATAATTAGCAAACAACAAGGTCCATTTGAACATTTCCAATTATTAGCTTCACTTAACTATGTTGGGAAATGAACCTAATAATTGTAAATGTTCAAATGGACCTTGTTGTTTACTAATTATATTGACTAATTGATTGCCTAACTGATTGACCGAAACATCAGGTAATAAAAGTATTGGTGCGATACCAGAAGAAAGCATTTTCTCTTTCTTTTGATTTGTACTTGTTTAATAGCTGTACCTGATAAAAAAAAAAAAACATCAGGGTGTGCAGATCTGTCCACTTGTGAATCAGTTGCAGGGCACCATGCGCACACACATTCACAATGTAGCCAATAGACATGTTTTTGGGTGGCACAACAAAACCCAGAAGAAATGTATATGGACATGGTGACCATGCGCAAAACTCCTCACAGGCAGCGACCCAAGCTGAGGACTGATGAGGTGGCAATGCTACCCACTGCACCACTGAACCGCCCATTAATACCAATTTTCATGACTCAGTTTGTTTGAAAGCTCAAAGGTTAGGCTTATGGTCAGGCCTGGCATCCGTACCATTTCTTATATCACTGGTATGAAATTGAATGAATTTCATCCATTTTCATATGAGATCAGATTAATTTTATCTGTATATAATGCATGAATGTATGGTTGAACACTAATGCATTACTAATCTGTTACTTTAACACTAATGTGGTAAAGTAACAGAAGCAGCCATGCTATGGACCGCGTACATTGTGGCTACTGAACTGGATCCAGTAAACAAACACATGATTGATTTCCTCATCATGACCATCTGTTCCATAGGGAAAATAATGCATTTAAATGAGATCTGCTTTAGCCATGACTGTTGGAGGTTCAGTGTTAGGAGCACTAACTGTCTGAATTGTTAGCAGAAAGAGGGCCATGTGTCTGCAGCACACCAGCCACGATGGAGTCAGGCCAGAAACGCTGCGTGGGTCTGTGCTGCGACTTCATCTTCTTGGCTTTAGGGGCAGGATCTGGGTTACTGGCATCGAGCATAGGCTGTAGAATACGCCTGCGTGCATTGATAAACCTTAGAAAAAGACAGAAACAGGTAAAATAGAAGTCGTCATTTTTCGGTTAACGCATTGACAACAAGATGTGAACACTAGATGGTGCTATGTAGCTACATATTACTGTGGAAGACTCCACAATCCTACAACATAGTGAAACCAGATGCACTAAGGAAGTAGGTGTTGTTGAAGGAGTTGAGTTGCTTCTACTTTTAATCTTACCAGTTGTTTACTTGCAATAAGGTGAGGTTGGTTTGTGCGGCAATCTGTCTTTTCTCATCTTCTGTAGGATAAGGGTGCTAAAAACAACAACAAGAACAACAACAAATTTAAACAGATTTTACTTATAACTTAATGTACGCATCGATTTAACAGAATACATATTCTAAAGTCTTTTTTTACATTCTCTGATCCTGGGATTTTCTAATTCTAGTTTAAGACTCCACTAAAGCTGAAAGTTAAAATACTGCAGAACCAAAATATTCTTCCCTAATGAAAGAATTTGCACAAGAAAGGAGTAGACAGTGCAACATATTTCACATCACACCATGAGATGCTGGAAGAGCCAGGAGCGCATGATATTTGTGGCATGTTTGGGAAGGACACCCCTCTTGTTCTTCGACTTCTTATCATCGCTGTCCAAGAGTGAGGCGAGGTCCAGGTTCACCTAAGATTTCACACAACACACACACAAAGAGAGAGAGAATGAGATAAAAACAAAAACAGCATTAAAGTGTGAGAAAAGTGAAATAGAGAGAGTGTGAGAGAGAGAGAGAGAGAGAGAGAGAGAGAGAGAGAGAGAGAGAGAGAGGCAAGTGTGAGGGCACCAGAGAGCAAGGAAGAGGGAGAGAGAGACAAATGGTGAGAGAAAGACAA
>JAQQZU010000009.1:10457383-10471067 GCA_030068025.1 Parauchenoglanis punctatus | reverse complement strand
AGAGAGAGAGAGGCAAGTGTGAGGGCACCAGAGAGCAAGGAAGAGGGAGAGAGAGACAAATGGTGAGAGAAAGACAAAGAGAGAGAGAATTTGAAAGGGGGAGAAAAAGAGATGGAGAGGGAGAGAGAAGGAGGGAGGGATAGTTGTTGCCACGGAAACAAAGAGTCGCCACTTGCAGTTCCTTTGGCAGGGGCAGAAATGCCCTCAGTCACCATAGCAACGCAATCGGAGTAATGATACCTAAAATTAAAGGCGTGGAAGGAGCGAGCATTTATGGAGGCCTTTCATCACAAAGAGTGGCACGACAAATCTCCTTTAAATCAAACCTCAATCCTACATCACTATACCAAGACGCACAGCCAGCTACAGGCAGTAAGCACACAGGAAGGAACAGCACGTGTGTTTTTGTGTACATGTATGTGTGTCTGTGTTTGAAGGATCACCTATTTAACTACACAGGCCAAAGAATTCAAATGAGTTAAATATTATGCGATTTTTGCCCCAGATATTGTCCTCGGCCAGCGTGACGTATTAACATTTCAGAGCAGTTTCAGATGTATAATCCAGCACAGCCTTGCATTTTGATAAAGAAGTAAATAAAAATGAATAGGGGGGGGAGAGAAACAACATTTCCACTTTAGACGTGAAGAATGATTAATTTTATGCCACCGCTGCAACAGAAAGTTATAAAAAGCTGAAGCCTCTTGCTGATTTTTAAATAAATAAATAATAATCAGGCTTAAAAAAATATCCACATTATATTTGCAGCTGGGTGTCATGTGACTTCTTTTCCTCCCCCACATATATGCACACATACACACACACAGACGCATACACACACGCCTTAGCTCTGGGAGTGTGTGCTCCAGGAAGCAGGGTGAATTAATTGGAGGCTCCACGCAGGGCTATCATTACTGAGAGCTTGTTGGCGATGTAGTTATGGGTTGAGCTTTTTTTCACAGCATATGTGTAGAGAAGACTGTGTGGCCTGGGTACTCACCCCAGCTACTACTGTCTGAGAAAGTCTCCCTCACTTGTCTGCTGCTCTAAACACTCTCTCACACACATACAAACAGCCATCTGCTCTAGAACCAACTGTTGGAGAATGATATCTACTGCTGATGGATAATCTTATGCAATCTTATACAGTGGAACTTCTGTTGTTGACAACACACAATTGGGGAGTAGCTCGCTGCAAATAGCAATGCAACTAGCTAAGGGGGTTTTATAAAGCAAAAATGTGCAGCATAATAAAATGATAATGTCACAGTTGAATTTCCTCAGTAGCTTTCCTAAGCTACCTTTTTCCTAGTAGCTTGTATTGTAGCTAGCTAATTTAGCAAAAGGGCATGTCGTATATACCTTAGCTACTTTAAAGCATAAATAAAATTAACTAGAAGGGCACTCATAGAGTGCAGGCATCTGCCAAGGACAGTAGTCAACTTTTCCATGATATGCAAATCTGCAACTGCAACCACATTATATATCTGTATATATTTCCAGTGGAGCCATCATATTTCTACACTGGCTATGTTTTGTCACTATTGAACTTTATGGATTTTAAAATGTATGGCATTGTTGGCAGACTTCCACCAAGCCCAAATGCCATATTGCGCAATGTTAGGAAAAGTGAATCTAATTTCGTGGAGGTGCTTAGTGACTTGAATACACTCCATTATTTAATGAGAGACAGACAAAGAGACAGACAGACAAACAAACCGCACTGAAAACATAACCTCCTTGGTGGAGGTAACAAACAACAGCACAAAGATTTTCCTTTAAGGAACTAAAGCATATAAACACACACTCTATTGAAAACACCAAGTAGCCTATTAAAATGTGAAGTGTTTGTAGTTAATAGTCAGTTTATGTGCAGTTTATGGCAAATTAGCTTGGGCATGATAAGTTACAGTTCCTAAGTAACTTCCATAACACACAATGCACTCGCTGTTCATGTGGATAGTTAAGCAAGCTAGTAGACAATCATTACAGTTCATACAGTTTTAGTGAAAGTGGGAACAAGGCAAAATAGTGTGGAATATCAACATTTTGAACTGCTAAATTGCAAAGAATGGAATTTGTATGACATATATTACACAGTCATTCAAGTTCAATGTAAGGAAATGTCAAGTTCTAAAGTCATGACTGATATGGAAGCATTTTGTAAATACTGTGAACACATAACCAGGTATGTTTTCTGCAAGAAAGTAGCATCTGAATTAAGCTCAAATATGGAATCATGGAATTCGGTAACGCTAGAAATGGTTCAAGCTATTCTTGACTTTTGGAGTTTATCTCCTAAATCTCATAAATATTAGAACTTGAGAGAAGTGCATGTGTGTGTGTATGTGTGTGTGTGCATGTGGTGCTTCTCTCACCTGTGTGTTCTGGAGCTGGATGGTCCCCTGCTGCAGAGTCTGGGTTAACACCTGCCCTTGAGAAGTCACCATAGCAACCGGCTGATACAGGGCCCCACCTGCAGGAAGCATGTGTACACACACACACACACACACACACACACACACACACACACACACACAGAAATACACACGCGCACGTACAGTGCAAAAGACTGATGGATGTGTAATAAGCAGAAGTCTTGTAATTCTTGTTAACATCAAACAAAATTCACTCCTAAGGGCCACACAAGCTCCAGAATGTTGTTAAATCCTAACTATGCCATAGCCATCCAGGGCTTCAGGCTGGTAGCTGTCATGCTGTAGCAGAGATGACCGTAAACAACCACCAAAATGGGAAAGAAATTGCATACATTTTTTAAAATGGCCTACTCAATACAACCGTGTCTTCTTTCGCCTACAGAATCTGCCTGATTCATCTACATCCTCTACTTCTATTAGGACCCCTGCAGTTGTGACTCAGCTTCTGCTGCTGCTGATGGTCCCATATTATTGCCCTAAAAATTTTCACTTCCTTAACAAGTTATACCCAAGACTCTAGTTTCAGAGGATATTCTCACTTAAATACTGTTGAACACTGCAGCTGTCAAGGTTATATCCTCATGTTGTCTCAGGAAGTTTTTCTTTGCCACTGAAACCGTTGGCTTGTTCATTAGGGATCTAAACCTACATCCTGTTTTTTTATAAAGCTGCCTGCTATTTAAAGTGCTATTAAAAATGAAAGGGAATTGAACTGAACTGAAAAGGCCATCAGGCAGAACAGGAAGACTGTTGGGTTAAATGGACTTGTTTAATTCAGGCAGTGTATATTTATAACGTTTATAAAGGGTTCTTTATGAAACTGAGCAGGCATGACTGATCTGCATAGATGTTTGTACTAAGCTGCCACTCATGTTTTGTGGATTGCTGTGTACTATTGCTGTGTAGTCAGATTCCTTTATTTTGAACAAGAATAAATATTTTTAAATTATGTTCCGTGTGCTTCTCCTTTTCTAGCCATGTCTGCCTTTCTCTCTTTGTCTCTGATATACAGATAGACAGGCTTTCTAAGTGCTCTCTCACCTGACACCACTTGTGAGTTGATGCTGGTCATGTTGACATTGCTCTGAGGCAGAGAGCATGCTGCAATGCCTGAAGAGTTAACCGAGCTTGACACAGATGAGAGTGAGGAAGAGGAAGTCTGCATCATATCCTATAAAAGAAACAAAAGAGGCAAAGTCAGAAAAAGCAGAGAGAGAGAGTGTGAATGGGGAGAAGAAAAGACAACTGTGTGGAGAGAGAAGATGAGATGACAGCTCATTGATGATGTGTGCACAACATGTTAAATGAACACAGTGTATGTAACAGTGAGTGTTACCTGCTGTAGGCTGGTGTGTGACGGTGAATATGGGCCACCTAGATCATTGCGTAGCAGATTGTCGCTGTGCATCTTAGTCTTGAGGCAAGTGATGTAGCGGTTGCAGAAGTCTTTACAGAGCTCGTTCACCTTCTCCAGCTCCAACAGGTGGATCCGTAATACCTGGATCGCCTTCACCATCTGAGATTGTGTGATTGTGATAAACCAATGGTTTATCAGAAACACCAGGCATAATTCATGATTCCAGGCATAAACAGCATGTTCATTTCATGACCATAGTATTATTATAAGGTTTTATCAGGGTTAAGAATGAATGGGAGATGGAGCTGTATAATACTAAGGCTACCAATTCTATTCAAGTAACAATATTATTAAGGTGCTGAAACTTTGAAATAATGAAAGTTCTTTCTGTCGGTCAGAAATATTTTGACTCACTCTTAAACTCGTAAGCACAATGCAGGAAAGTAAATTATCTTCTTTCTTTTCTACAAATTTACATGGGAGTTTGATGTCTGATGGAGGTGAGAGCAGGTGCCCTGTTATTCTGCTATTCCAACATTCGTAACTCTCTTTTTTTCATTTTTTTAGTAAAAAAAGGTATATTTTCACTATGGTGTTCAAACAAATGAGCCTAAGGCGGGTGAAAAACTGATTACACAAAGAAATCTGGCGCATGAGGAATTGGCTGCTTTGCTCTAATACATGCAGTCTTTTGCTCCAAAAATTCTGTCGAGCCTATCAGTTCTTTCTAATTCTTTTTCTTCCACTTGGATGTGACTAAACGTGCATGCCTAACTCCCTGTTCCCACAGATCGTGTGCCTTCAAAGTCAGCACTCAAGGACAACCAAATGGGCTAAAAAGCGCTTTGCCCAGGAAGAGATAAATCTGTCAATTACTGCAGCTCGTTCCGTCAGGGCACCGTGCCATCTTCTGCCCGATGTAAGCGTGGCGAGGATGGGGGCCCAGTGCCACCGGCCCGTCGTAAAGCACACAGATGCAGAGTTAATTGACTGAGCTTCACTAGTCGGCCGAGAGCCCTGGTAATGACGAACATTGACCTTTCCCCCACTTTCTCATTTGCCTAATTTCTAATTACTGCTAGCTGTCAGGCAGGGGAGAGAGGAGGTGGTGGGGAGAGAGAATAAGAATTAGGGCTTTAAAGGAATATTGAATTAAAATGCTTAAAGTTCTGTCATAAACCTGATTGCCTCTACCAGCAGAGGGTGCTGTAGCTGCAATACAACTGTAGGAAACAGACTGTACAGCTTGTGTGGAAGATACACAGATGCACATAAAGGAGGCATAAAGCCCTATCATAAGTATAAACTCTGATTTGATACCAGGTTGTCGAGTTCGGGGTCCTCGCTGAAGAAAGGCTTGCGCTCCTGCTCCTGCTGGTGCACAAAGTTCTCAATGTCGACATCGAAGCTGGCTGAGGTGATGCACTCTGAGCCCTGTGTGGCCTGCTCACACTTCTCAAACAGCAAAGCCAGCAGTGGGAACAGTGGGTGCCTGTGGGGAACAAAAAAGAGATCAGGGTGTAGCATTATCACTCAATACTAATAACAGAATCTCCATAACTGTGACCTTTCAAAAGAGGATGGAACATTTCTGGTCCTCACAATACACCAAAAAAACTAAAGCCGAGCTTTAGATCTCCACAAGAGGGCAGGTCAAAACCAAAACGTTGCTTACAACCAACAAGTTTCCATGTCAGTTTAAAATGTTAGCAATTTCAAGCCAACTATGCATATTTGGCATGAAGATGATATACAAACATGTACAAGCTCCTCTTTAAAATGTTCCACCATTGTGGCTGCTTTAATATGCTGTGTCCCAACTCACATACAATACTATAACCTAAAATGAGCAAATAGTCACTACCAATCTAGAAAATCTTTGAATAATACATATCTCATTCTTTTAAAGGTCTTGTACATGAGATGTCATAGACATAAACACCAACCTTATTGTAAAGAAACAATATTAAAAATGCATGTCATACAAACAGTGTATTAAACATTGATGTAATGTCACATCACGCTGCCCTAACACCTTTTATTTGGAATGATGATATTAATTTCTGAGGATGTGCATAATCAACACCAGCCCAAGAACCTGATCACTGACCTAGAATCATCTGTTTCGCCAAAATCTATGTGCATGTTGGTGACAGTTGCCTTTGTATTTCTAGGTTTCAACTGGGTACAAGCACTATAGCTGACCAATTACTTTAGGTGAAACTGTTATGTACCAAAAAAGTTTTACTAAAGTACACTGAAATAGAGGTGTAAATCGGGACAGGGATCCTGCGGGAACCAAGAAAATAGTCAAGGGAGAGGTGATCAGATAAGCAAGCCCATGTTGATTGACATGTGAGCGTATTGAACATGGCTCGTTCATGTTCAATCACTCATTTTTTATAAGTGCTTTATATTGATACGTTTATATTTAAGGGGGAAAAGTTAATAAGGAAATATGGCAGGCAAACAAAAAGAATAACTGCAGAATTGGATTGGCTTGGTCACATTTTCTGTTGGTGAAGGAAGGATTAGTCAAACCTTCTTTAGTGGTAAAGTGTGACTGTACATTTTGGTATTTTGGTGATAAAGGATGGTCAGTATCAAGACTTGTGTTTTTTATGTATTTAGAATAACAGGGCTGTAAGTAGAAACCTACACATTCTTAGTCATAGTGAGCATTGTGAATCATACATATAACTACATAAAATGTAGTTATACTATATGACCAAAGGTTTGTGGACACCTGACCATCACACCCATATGTGCTATTCAAACACCCCATTCCGGATTTAGTCCCCCTTGGCTGTTATAATAACTCTTCTGGGAAGCTTTCAACTAGATTTTGAAATGTTAGTTATTAATGTACGGGAGTGTTAGTGTGGACAGGCAATGATGTCAGGAAAGAAAGCTGGCTTGTAGTCAGTGTTGCAGTTCATCACAAAGGTGTTCAGTAGGGTTGAGGTCAGGGCTCAGTGCAGGACACTTGAGTTCTTCCACTCCCTCCTTGGTAAGCCATGTCTTCATGGAACTTGCTTTGTGCACAGGGGCGTTGTCATGCTGGAACAGGGTCGGGCTCTTTCGTTTCATTGAAGGGAAATTGTAATGCCACAGCATACAAAGATAATCTATATAATCGTGTGCTTCCAGCTTTGTGTTAACATTTTGGGAAAGAACCACATTTGGGTCTGAAGATCCATATAAATTTGGCCATAATAATGTTTGATCTCATAAGAGATTATGGCATATGCTATTTATGAAGAGTTTTTTTTAAGTTGACTTTAGCTAATGTATGCCACCCTGGATGATATATCCCACCCAAACTCATTCACACCTAGGGTAAATTTAGCAGACATGTTTTTAGTAGGTGGAAGGAAACCAAAGAAGGAAGAGGAAGCGCACATGGACACAGGGAGAACATAAACAAAAACAATGAGCAGTGACAGCAGTTCTATACATTTTATTGTGCAGATTTTGCAATATAAATGCCAAAATGGTTACTAATTACAAAGAAAGAGAATCGTTTATTAATCATATAAAATCTGCCAGATTTAATCTGTTAGGGCTCGTCAATATTTAAATAATTAGGATGTTAGGTTTTCCTAAACAAAATTGCAAACCTATTACATCACAATAACCCCACCCTCTCTGTAAGTCTGTTTACAGCAGCGCTGTCATGGTAACCTGTATTTTATTGATCGTACAGGTTTCCTATTTTTATCCGGCTCACGCTTATTTTCGTCCTCCAAACATTTAAAAGGCTTTAATAAATATGATGACACTAGGGCAGAAATCTGGCAAAAGAATGTGTTAAAGTGTTTACAATGCAATTTCCTAGATTTATTTTCTTAGACTCATCTTAAGGCTTATGTGACTTAAGATGTTCTATAATCAGTGTTACACAGTATGTGCTATAACACCCGGTTTAAGGTGTACACTAACCTGACACAAGCTGTCATGACATCAGTTATTGTGACTATCTTGGCAATAAAAAATGCTAACATAATATTATTACATTACTGGACATCATATGACATGATATAGCTAAGTCAGGTTTCAAGTCAGTTTTCACCCTTTTAAGGTCAAATAACTCGATGGTGCTTTAAAGTTATTTAGCCCTCTTGCTCAAACGTAGTATTGTAATGAAATTTAGTGTGAGCGCATTTCCACTTACCAGCTTGTTTCGCTAAATAATTATCTAATTAACCAGTTGTTCACTGTTTCCACCACACACTTGCCTGCTTAATAGCTAGAATCTGCCTGCTATTTCAGTGCACTTTAGTTCAACAGTGTTGGTATTTACCATCTTTATGGAGTACCCGGTTTAAAACTTAGGATGCAGAAAAAGCAGATGTATTTTTTAAGATCTGTAATACAATGTGTGATCCTTAATCTTGTGCAGCTCAATGAATTATATTTCTGCAAATCATTAAAACAGATATTTAATTTTATATTGTGATTTTTGCATCTTGAGCCTGAGTTTATCCATCTGAAGAAATGTAGAGTTTTCTTCCATTCTAAAAAAGAAACGTATTCCTGTAGAAGTTTTCGAAGAACCAGGCTGATGTAGCACTGTAAAAGCCTGCGTACCCAAGTATAACCGTGTATGTATGTGTGTGCAGAGCTACTGCATGCTTGTGCTATGAGTTTTAGGCTACAGCAGCATTGCAGCTGGGTGAGGAGATCCTGCTCCGGCTGTAACCCACCGCTCTCATTTGCAGCCTTTAATAGCCCGCTATATTAGACTCTAATCTGCCTGATCCCAATTTAATGCGGCTCCCTCCAGCCGGCGTGAGGTGAATACTAAACAGGCTTGCATAGAGCACACAGACATTCTGTGCTCCCCCTGGGCTTGTATGGCTCTCCTCGACCGCACCAGCCACTCTTCCTCCCTCCTCTTCCCAGCCACAGTGCACCCTGGAGGCCATGGCTGCGTTTATCTCTCCCCCTTCATCCCCTCTCAGCTCTGGATCATAACCCAGGCACAGCCTACAGCCAAAGGACGCACTCAATTTAACCCCTGGAGAGAGGTTTTTCTTTTTTGACACTGAATTTTGGAATTTAAAAAAGAACATACTTGGGGAAAAAATATATCATTTCTCATTAAGAGCTCCCATTTTGAGAACAAAACGGTAGAAAGGTATTGAATAGCTTTAGTAGGCTATGTCTTGGGTTAGGATGACTGGTTTATTCTCTGTTTGTTTATTCTTATCATCTCCCAAAACAGATAAGCACCGATAAGTGCTTACCACACATATTTCTTTAAATTGCTTCCTGTACTTTCAGGAATCCATACGGTTCATGATATGGGAGTTAAGGACGCCCTAAATAGCACTGTTAATATGTGGGTAATAATCAGAGCACTACAAAAATAGCCTTCTCATTAAATGGGAGAAAATCTTAATAACTGCATAGAACCACAGTTCTATGTAGCAGAGTGCAAAGCAGATCTCTAGTGTAAAAACAAAATAAAACCGCTTAATGCTATTTATTTAACAAAGTTTTACTCACCTTATTTTTTATTCGAATATTTTGCAATCGTCAATCTTTAGGCATGTACACAAACAGACCCACACACCACCACACACCCCATCACTGCAAATAGTCACAGCTTTACAGTTTAAACTGACTTCAGGTTAGGATGACAAAGTACATCATACTCATTTTTTTTTGAATGTCCTTAGACATTTATACTGTATAAAGAGTCAAAAACTGTCCCTAGACTTCACTGAAACACAACACGCACTATTGCAATTTAGACAAATTCTAGATCACTTATATAACTGACTACTGAAACAATAAGTCTGCAATAAAACAGGCTCATTCCTCCCAAAGCACTGAGGTCTGCTCTGAGCTAAATCTGCTCCCAATCTTACAGAAAAGTGTTTAATAGTCCAATTGTATTATATTACGGAGCATGATTTCAAATAAAAACAGATGCTCTAACCATATCCCGGTAGTTTAAGTTGAGCAATAGGGTATGAGGTGTTCAGGCTCCTGGTAAAAAGCCCCAAACAGGTCATATCTGCAGTGCAGAGGGCTGCAGATGTACTTGCCCCCTGGGAACCATTACCACGCCCATAAAAAGTGCCATTTACAGTGGCAGGAGTCAGCAGAATCACTCAAACCTGGATGCAGTGAAGAGAGAGTCTCTCATTCCATAACTAAAGACTGGGGTTGTTATCTTCACACCAGAGACACAAAGATGTCCTATATACATATTTATAACAGGGCATGTTTTTAAAATGATCTAGTTTTTAAGTTTCACATTGTAGGAAATGAGTGAAGTGTAAGAACAACTTTAGAAGAACAGACTCCAGAAAACCATGAACATAATTTAACTTGAAAATGAAGCTGGAGTTTTTGCCCACGTTTGTTTGGCTAGCGTGGTGGGCCACCCACAGGCTGCAGGGCGATGGGGGTGCGCACACCCAGTGTGTTTGCCATCCTAATCAGGGCGAGCCACTGGCTGCTGCCTTTATTAAACCAAGTCTGAGATGCCCCCACGCTGAGACTGCTCCTCATGCACACATACACACACACTTACTTTCATAGGCAAACTCCATCCCCCAGGCTACATGTCTGGAGCTAGGCTTGCACTAGAGGCACACACACACACACATACAGTGTTCACCTCACGGTTTATGAGGATCCCCTGCTGCTATATTTCAATCAATTGTACACTTTTCTTTCTGCCCTGTTTTCTTTTCTGCTTCTGTTTTTCTTTAGTCCTCTCCACCTCTCGCTTGCTTTCTAGGGGGTTAATGGCCCATAGTGATACCTGGTCAGGTCTCATTGCTGCTTCATACACATAAAGAATTAAATATAGCAATGCAACACTAGAAGATCGAGAGAGAGTGAGCGAGAGAGAGCGAAAGAGAGAGCAAGAGAGAGAGAGAGAGAGGGAGAGAGGGAGAGACCTATATAGATAGTCCAGACAGAAATGATTTAATGAGAGGATGCAGGAATGGGTTTGAGGTGAGGGAATAGTGGTGCTGGTGGAACCTGGTGGAGTCCCCACCGTCCTATTGGGCTTTTATTATGCAGAAGTAAGTTTGCTGGCAGCATGAAAGCAGAGGAGTAGCTATGGGAGATTTCATGTTTGAACCTCCTCCAATTCCAAATGCTTATTAGTGGGCTGTTAACATAATACACATACAGTGAAGCTGATTATATACGTGTCAACATTGTCCTGAGCAGTAATTGTGCTGTAATGATGGTCAGAAAAGATCAAGAAATAATCATTACAACTACACATTTAACCTGCCCAAATGTCAAATGAATGCATCCCTTAGCTTATTTAAACACAATTTATTGGTTACCAGTTGCACATGATGAGAAACAAAATTAGCCAATCAGGATCATGCATTTTAATATTTCTGTTTGACAGCTATACTTTGGCAAGAGGGATATCAAGATGACAGCTAAAGAAATACTGGAGAGTTTTTTTTTCTGCAGCAGGAGGAAGACAAAGAGCAGATCTAGATCATCTATAAGATAAAATGCCATTTCTCCTTATTAATATCATTCTCCAGCATTAAGTGCATTTTATAGGAGTATTATTAACCTGAAGAAATTGGCTGATGTTAATTGGTGGATGATCATGTCATAAATGATTAACTAAGAAATTCAGGCCATCACAGCTCTTACTACTGTCTGGCAATCGAAATGCATAAGCATGTCACACTTATCCATATAATTACACAGCTCACACAGTGATTTTATTTAGTATATTTTCTCATCTCCCCCTGATATTAATTCCTGGCTGTGCCACCAAATGAAAGAATGTGCAACACTTTTGTCATTATGTGCAATAGCAAAGGTGTGAAAATCAAGGAGGCACTGTGAAAAATCAAAACAATAAGGGCTATGTAATTTCTAAGAATGCTCTTTCGAACATGGCTTTATAATAAAGATTTGCACTGTCCAAGTCATGTTAAGGTTAAATGAAGGCTTTTATCACATATGGCTAATCCCAAAATACATTTGGAACAAGCAAATGTAACTTGCACATATTCAGAGAAAAGTGTTGCCACCCACATGGAGTAGACAAGCAGCCTTGCTTAGAGCATCTCTACTGGTCTCTGCAAATGTTAATTATAAAGGCTGCACATATCGCAGAGCATTTAATCCTACGCCTAGAGCACCAAACCAAATGCAATTTACCAATTTAACATATTAATAGAACAGTTTCACGCCACACTGTCAAATGTTAATATTGGTAAAAATCTGGTTTTAATCTTCACATGTTAGACATGTGCAAATATTATTCTATATGTTTTGTCTTCCCATTTGCTATTCAGTATGATCTTAATATTAATAGTAATACAATATAAGGACCTGAGCATAATGTTTGATTTTAATATCCAGTATGCTTACTGGCATAAGTCACATCAGACAGTACTGAGATTGTGGCTATGTCAAGAGGCTGTTTTAAGATAAGCGTAACCACCTGGCTGCGGCGATTTTGTGATTTTGATGGTGCACAAATCTCGACTGCAAAGCATAGCGCGAACCGTTGGATGCTGGGCACTGAATGGCAGCGAGAGCTTCCTGGCAGTGAATGTAAACAGACTTTATGGTGCATTACCACAGCTGGGAGCTTCTGCTTCACCGCTTCCCCTTGTGCTATCAAATTAAAAGCACTCCTGATGGAGCACTATAAGTTATGCTGCTATGGCTGCCGGTGCTGGGACTCTAGACATTGCTTTACAGAGCTATCTCTCTCCTCTCTCTCTCCTCTCTCACTCTCTCTCTCTCTCTCCTTCTTGTTCTTTCCTCATGAATCCCTACATCCACTGGAGTTTGATGAGAACCAGCATGACTGTGCACCCTGAGTCCCAGAATTGTCTCTCAATGCAAATATACTCTGTACCAGGATAGAAGGATGTGGGAGAGAGAGAGAGAGAGAGAGAGAGAGAGAGAGAGAGAGAGAGAGAGCGTTAGAGAGAGAACAGTGCCAGAGGTGGTGAATATTAGTGAATATAAACTCCATGCAGAGAATAACACTGAGCCATCTGCAGGTGGCTATATATACACATCCATAACATGTTGCCAAAACACCATGCAATAGCATAGAAAGAAGTTAAGTTGGACAGTAAATACTGCACAGGAGAATATTATAGTATATTTGTATTGAATAAATGGCAGATATACCACTTCACTTTAGCGAAACTTGCATATGACTATTATTATATATTTTACCTTTTGTTTTTCAAAATCAGACACCAAGTGATAAATCTGAACACGACGTTTTATTAAGAGCCTGGAAACTCGTTAGGATAATTACTGTATCACACTTCTATTCCACTGTTAATAATTAAGCAATTCTAGTCGGAGAAGAGTCGAAACAACACTACACACCCACAAACAGTAAATAGCGCCATACACCCACAAAGCTGGCAATTAGAGTGATGAGAAATTCAGGCATTTACACTAAAGTGTAAACAACCTGTCATGATAAATTACACCGCCACCAGATGCATGAAGTATAACAGCAACAATCAAAGTCACAGTAAATATATAGAGAGTTTTGCACTTTACACTGATTTACCTGTTTTCACATGCATCTTATTCAACAAAAAGTAATCTAAATATCTGGGTCCAACTCCTGGCGGTTTTTATATTCCTCCATTTGTCAAATACTACTTGAGCAATGTGGGAATTTCTCATATGAGACTAAACTGAGAATATCCTTTCCTTGATTTCACAACTATCACATGGTAACACACATACGCACATGGTTGCTGTGGCTAGCTCTTAAATTTGATTCAGGTACCATAGTCATCAACGTATTCTCTGTTATTTTCACTTCTGCTTTTAATCAATAATTGATAAATATAATTGTGATCTGTCAAAATTGTATTAGTGTTTATTATTATTATTATTA
>JAQQZU010000009.1:10438958-10454735 GCA_030068025.1 Parauchenoglanis punctatus | reverse complement strand
GTGAGAGAGGGTGTGGGTGTGTGTGTGTGTGTGTGTGAGTGTGTGTGTGTGTGTGTGTGTGTGTGTGTTAGTGTGTCTAGGCCGAGTTTGTGCTTCCAGGCTGCCTCAGGCAGGCTGCTTACATCAAAGGCAGCACTCTTACTCTAGAGGACCTGAGAGATCCTGCCTCAGGCCTGCCCAGGCCTTCACACACTCGCCTGAGGGCCAAGCGGCTCTCCTACAACGCTACCACACACTGCTAATCACAGCCAGCTCTGCAGGCCGCACACACACTCACAGCCTCGTGCATGTGGGATGCTATGTTATGCCTGCGTCCAGAAACCACTGTGTTATAATGAACCCAGGTGGAGATACGTATGAAGCATTAACTATTAAAACCGTCAGAGCAATATGTATTATTGAGTCTTTGAATAAGGTAAGAAAGCATGTTTAATGCAAGCATGCTGCTCTTCACACTGTGTAAGCAGGAAGCGCTTGTAATTTGCTATAAGTTGTACGTAACCAGGTTAATTGTTTGCATGTGAATTTCAAGAAATGCAAATTAACGCTGTAATTAAAAGGTGTTTACAGTTAATTGCTTAGTTTCTGCTGCTATAAAAGGACAAATCCTTTCATTTCATGGAAGAAATAAAACATCTGTGAACAATAGAAGGTTTCCTAAGGGTAAAAACTAAATGTTAAATGGGTTTCTCAATTTTATTAATAACATTTATCATTTATTGTATTGTCAAAACAGTTCTGTGTTCTTCTACTTGGAATTCATACTTAAAATTATATAAATTACATATAAAATCTAAAATAAATAAAGCCATCACTATTTCCTCACTTGAAGGAAAACTCCAACCTGAAACACATAAACTACAGTATCTGTTTTTTTGTTCTTCCTGTGTTGAAAATAGTATTTCAAATTGTTTCTGAACTTATAATAATCAGATCATTTCAAAGATATTTTAGAGAAGCTGTGATTTGCAAAATTGCCATGCAAAATTTTTTTTTTTTTTTCCATTTTCCTTTAGGCTACATTTTTCATACCAGGAAATGAACCTCCAACCTCCAGATGGGCTGTATGCTGCATTTGACTAAAAGATGTACAATCTTGTACAGACATTCTGTATTACCTTGTTTGATCTATAACATTGACTATAAAGTTCAGTGTTCTGAGGAGGTGAACATACATCACTCAACGCTAACTCACAGTTAGCTCGCTAGGTTGTTGCTAACAAAATACAAACTTGCAGGCATCTGCGTTTTTTCCCCACTTTGTAGCTCGAAAGCACAGTCGGTGAAAATGACTTCATTGTAATCAACTCGTTCTGCTTTCTCACTTCAGAGTTAAGTCAAACAGCTCTTCCCGTTTTAAATAGTTCTGCTTGATGAGAGGGAAAAGTGAGTCTTTAACTTGCAGTTGAAATTTAATTCACCTCCCAAGCAACAGAGTGGTTTGCAAATTACCCACTGCTGCTTTATACCTTAAACTTTACTGAGTAATGTTGACTGATAAAGCTGGATAAGTTTGCCAGAAAAGTATTTTATGAGTCTCACACAACTGCTATCATCACATTGCACATGCAGCTTTCGGCTTTCCATTAACCACCAGTACAAGAAGAGATTGATCTCACCTGTAAACAGCCCTTTTATCTGACTCCAGCTGGGCTTGCGGGTCAAGGGTCACGCTGAGCGGGGCGGCCCCTGCGCCTGACGACGCTGAGATGTGGACCTGCTGGGCCTTGGAGTTCTGTTGTGCAGTGCCTGTCATCTTTGGTGAGAAACACAACACATCACCTCAGGCTAAACACGGCAACACTAGTCCTACATTTCCACACTTATGCCAGAAAACGTAAGTTGGTTTTTCTCCCTTGCTCTAAATATTACAGAAAATACTGCGCATGCGCTTACTGGATCACTGCCAGTTGCTGTCGTTTTATCAGATTAGGTTTTGGGCTGCATCAATTTTGATCATTTCAAATGGATTAAGACTCTTTATCCAGTACAAGAGGGAATATGGGCACAGTAATCTGGTTTGCCATCATTTCTAAGAAGAAAGGAAGAAAGCAGATGTTCCGTCTTTTTTTCTTTCTCTCCCCGAAAAGCTCAAGGCATAAACTAGAATAAAACGTTTCTCAATGTGCATACTTATTCAGAGAGCTAATGTTTCTGCCTCTGTGTCCCGTATGGACAATATAACATCACTGACAGCGGCATATGGTCTAATTAAATCGTAGAAGGTAATTTTCAACACTCGACCCCTAAATTTTAATGTAGGTCAAACATTGCATTAAAAACTACTTTTCCCTTCTTAGTCGTCACATAAATCTGCTGCGTGAAAGTCTTCGCCCTTTCTTGCCTGTTGTCAAAAACTGTGGTCGAAGGCAAAAAGACATCTGTTTATCAGGAGTTACTTTGCTTGTTTACAACGCTTTCGTCCTCCACTCACTCCACTTCCTTCCTGCCCTTTTTCTTTTTTTCTCTCCCTCCTGATGAGGTTCAGAAAGCAACACCCCCTCCCCTCTATCCCCGCTGCCTGGGTTTTATATGGGCTTTGGTGGGTTGGTGGATTGATGGGAGCGGAACAGGAGGGGTTTCCTGGGTGCTGGAAGTCTTAATCCTAGCCTCAAATGGGAAATAAATTAGCTTCTTCACACTTAACTAGCTCTCATTTGCATGTCTCCATCAGAGTGCTGCGTTCCACTCTCCCCCAGCACTAATCCTCAGGGTGTAGGGATGCACTAGTTAGACAGGGAAGAGGAGAAGGAGGAGCTGTGATGAAGTTTTTTCCCTTCACACATGCTAAGAACAAGGTAGGTGATGACCTGATAATGTAAAGGTCGTCCCCGACTACAGGCTCTTTATCTGGATATGATGTCAGTTTTCAGTCCTGGAGGGCCACAGCTGTACCGAGTCTAGCATTCTACCTCATTTAACACACTCAATTCAACTCATCAGCTAATTACCCAAGGCTCTCATGACTTGAATTCAGTGCGTTTGAATAGAGAAGCACTCATTTGTGCAGGGCTGTGGCCCTCCAGGACCTGAGATTGACACAGGTGATGTAGCGAAATGGAGGGCCCGTATTCCTTCTCATTTGTGTCTAACAGAGTTAGCATTACAGCTCTGAAATGAGCTTGGCCTGGCAAAAATGTGAGAATAGTAGACCTGACCTAAATCACTTGGGAGCAGGTCAAAGATTATGGACACATAAGCATATTTTTTACACTGAAAAGCAAAGAAAAGCAATGTTAATGGTTTGAAAATAGCCAAGTAAGGTTGACACAAGGTTTCTGGAAACTGCAATGAAATTCCCCCTGTGTATTTTAATGCTGACGTAAAGCAAAGGGCTTTGAATTCATGTTTTGCTCCATTTTCCCCCAATTTGGCCATTTGCCAGTTCCCACCCACTATCTAGTTGTCCACTATCACACAACAGCACACAACCAGGGAGAATGAAGGCTAGCATGTGCTTCCTTCAAAAGACTTGAAGCAAGACATCACATATTTTCACTGCTCATCTGCTGCTCATCTGCTGCTCTACACTGAAAACACTTGAAGGAAAGCGAAAAAAAATCTGCCCTCTTCGACGGGCACATGACGCACATGATTGGCAGGTGTCACTATGATTGACGGGGAGACAGAGTATGCCATCTCTGCCACCCAGAGAGCATTACCAATTTTACATGACCAATGCCACAAACCCCTGATTTTTTGGTAACAGTTTTAGTAACACTTTAATTAAGGCAAATGCTCTCAGGCCTGTAAGACTTAATTCCTTTAATTAAAAAAATGTTTAAAATTTCTTAAATCCTTCATGACATAAGCCTACATATAAAAATATCTGCTGTTGTCTGTTTTAATGTCCAGTTGTTATAACCCCCATGTCAACTTCCAGATTTTTGTTATGGTTGTGTTATGACTCATGATCATGACCCTCTGACCTACAAATCAAATTAGTTTCATATTTTTGCTTATACATTTTTTTTTATAAAATAATGTTATGTATACTTTTTGCAACAGAGAATAGTTTTCATTAAGGTCCTACATGAGTCAGCCAAAAATGTTATGTTAAAGGCATCTGTTATCAACGTAACTTTTCGTAAAATTTCAACGCAAATTACTTGCATGCCAATATTTGCAATCAATGTCTGATCCCCCGTTTTGCAAAAGATTTCTTTTATGATTTATTTTTTGATCTTGGTTTAAACTTGTTTCGGGGGGGAAAAAACAAAAAAACAAATAAAAACAATATGATTATGAACACAGCTAGAAAAATGATGAGTAAGAAAAGAATTTTGATAACAATGAAACCTAACCTTATATTTGAAATCAGTGGATTTTATGTTCTTTCACTAACAATGCTACCAACAAAACAACTATGCACTAACACTATGTATTGTCACACCAAAAACATCACAAATATTTCAATACAAACAAATTGAATTGGTTTCATTGTGGAGTTTTCCTTTAAGAACTGATAGAGGTATTGTTTTACAACAGCTGCTATGGTAATACGGTTTTATAGGAGTATGTAGGTTTACATTATCTGTCATAAGAGTATTACGGTCATGTAGCCTTATGATCCCTAGATTTAATAAAATATTATCTTAGCTTTTATTAAACAAAATTATTTGGAGCAACTGTTAAAATGAACATTGAATCAGGTACATTCAAAATTATATTTTTACTATTTACTGGAGCATACATTAGAGTTTAAACTGTGATCAAACAAGCCACTCGTTCACCCTAAACCAAATACAGACTTCACCTTTCATTCATTAGCTTAATTATTTACAATGATCATATGATATTTTAATTTTGCTTATTGACTATATTATTATTATTATTGTTGTTAGTAGTTGTAGTAGTTTGATGACTGACCTGTTGGCTCTCTTGATAAGATGGTGGAGGGACGCTCTGTGTGGCCATCATTGTCAGTGCTGGTGCTGGAGGCACATGTTGCATCATGGGAGAGCTTCACATGGAGACCCTGCAAGAGACAAATCAACCCCAGATCAGTATCACGTCAACAAACAACAATAAGTGAGTGCTCTCATTCCAACAAAAGGTCAAATAATTTTAACAAACTACTGGACCTGAAATTGGATTTAGAAGCTAGTCACTGGTGGAGCAAAAAAGCAGTTCAACAGGATATTTATCTGAAACATGTCCTACTCAGTCAGGATTCAGGTGCCACCACCAGGTGCTGCTGTCCTTATGAAAGCGCTGTGTTAATAGAGCTCTCTCTCTCTCTCTCTTTCACTCTCTCTCTCATCACACCTTACACAAATGATATAAAACTGAACACTAGCCCAGGCTCATGCAAGAAAGTAAATTCTAAGTGAGCACATAAAAGCTGTGCCTGTCTGTTATGCAGACAAAATAGAAAGTGGGGTCTCACATGGGTCCATGATTTTGTCTCAATTTGTTACAGTGTTGGAAATCACAATTTCCTGTTATTTTATGGTTATTTATATAGTCTCTATCTATCTATCTATCTATCTATCTATCTATCTATCTATCTATCTGTCTGTCTGTCTGTCTGTCTGTCTGTCTGTCTGTCTATCTAGCCCAGCTAGCTAGCTATTTTCAGTACAAATTTTGTTTTTGATATTTATTTTATGAATTCTGCATCATTGAGTCAGTACAAAATCATGTTTTTTCCTGAAAAATAGTGCTACAGAAAAAAGTTTCTGTCAGTAAAGAAAACAACACATTATGTAAGAGACCACTTTTCAGACAAAAAACATAATGAAGGCTCCTGGGTTTTGGATGCAAAAAAAGAAGCAAGTGTGACAGTCAAAGTCTCCAGAAGAGCTGTGGCAGATTCTCCAAGATGCTCAGTAAATCCTACCAGCTCATTTCCTTATAAAACTGCACAAAGAGTACCTGGGACTACTAAAAAAGCAAATGATCCAATCATCACACCAAATACTGAGTTTGTGTAGTTTAGTACTGTTTACTACACATTGTATTATTTTTTTTTACAATATATTGTATTGTATATATGAGGATAGTTTATGGACTATGCTTGAAATATAGTAACTGACTGAAATAACTCTCTATTGACTGGGCCACTGATTTTTTTTTTCCAGTTAAAGGATTCCCTGTCTGCAAAAGTTTGAGAACCCCTGCTCTGCAGTACATATAGTTTGTTTTTCCGAGCTTAATTACAAGCCAACTGGCTGGTATTAAGTTATTCCCTTTAGACCAGTGTCTCTCAAAGTGGGGTCTGGGGACTGCCATGAGTCTGTTAATCATAGCTGGGATGTCTGTGGTTTGTTAAAGCAACAACAATCACAACCCACATAAATATATACACAAATATAAGTCATATTTATTATAAAATTCTTATAGCTGATTTGACTGGTCACTTGAATTGAATGGCTTTAATCCAATCCTCAATAAACGTTCACTAAAAAAAAGCTATTGGAGTCCAATAAATAGGCAAAATGTGAATGAAATGAGTGTATGAGTGGGTCTATGGAACTTATTATACACTTTACAAGGCCCCTGGATGCAAAAGATTTGAGATCAATATAGCAGATTTACAGTAGGTGTGTATGTGTGTGTGTGTGTGTGTGTTTTTGAACTTACATTATAGCTACAAAACAACACAGAAGTCTTCACTCTCTTCTGATATTAGCCTAAAATATTAATTCTGTGATCTTTTTAATCCAGAAAAAATAGCTGGTTTATTTTAAAGCTTTAGCTGGAGTGTGTGATTTCTGCAGGTAAACATAGCAGCAACAGCAACCCAATCAGGGGCTCATTAGCTGTGCTGTCGTAGGAGTATTTGCTGCAGGGTGTGGCAGGACAGGCTCAGGGGATGGCGCACGCTGCAACATCCCTGTTATAGATAATTGGGCCCACGGTGCCCCACATGAACCCCCAGCCCCCTACATGATACACCCATTCTGCCATTAACACTGCGGCTTATATGCCCTAACTCTCTCTCTCTCTACACGTGCATGCTCACGTGAGCAGGACAACTTAGCTGATGTCAAATTATTATTGATATTAGCATAAAGCTTACAATTATATTATGCATGTTATGAATGATGTGATGTGAAATCAAATTGCACTGAAAGCACTGGAGTGAAATGTGCAGATGACATCATGAACTAAAATGGGCTGGAACGGAAGACTAGTAACACACAAAATCTTAGTATTTTTGTCTGAGAAAGATTACCAAGACTTCTTAGACTTTAGACGACTCTTAGATGTTTTCTAGTGGTCTAGAAATTGACCACTTGGCCTGCAATTAGTAGATATACTCTCATAACAGAAAGTTTTCTTACATTTTGTTATACCTTCTGTGATTCTACAGAAAAACAGACTTCTTAACTCACTTCTGCACATTGGAAATTCCATAAATCTCTCTTTTATAGATGCGTAATTGGCTGTATATTCATGCTGATTGTGATGTAAACATTACATGGATCACTCCGTTTGAAGACCTCTATATGACATATTGATTTTTCCATATAACAAAGTGTCTTCCTACACTCATCAAATAGAGTTTAGTGTCGTACAAATAAACACACGGCCCATAACCACATCCAGATCTCTAATCCCATGCACAGTCCATGCACAGGCCTGCTGCTTGTAGCATCTACATAATAAGTAACTCACTGTTCATGGAAAGTATTCCCTGATTTTATCCACTCTGCTTGGATCCTCACCTAGTTTGAGATGCAGCATCTAAACACACTGTCTTGTGGGGCTGCAGGATTAATTGTGTGCATCAAAAAAATTAGAGCGCACAATTTCCACATCTAAAAAAAGCAGCGATTGTGTTTTGTGATTTATGCAAAATAAGACCCAAGGCTCACAGGATCACCTGAGCAGGCAGCGTGGAAGAATCAGAGACAGAGATATGAGTGTGAAAATAATAAGGTAATAAACCATGTGACAGAAAGATGCATCATATATATAGTATATATAAAGTGAAAGCTTGATATTCCTCTGTGTTGTCATGTATGAGAATGGTTGCAGTGGGGATTATTATTTGGAGTTTATTTATCTTGTTGTCAGAATGATGACGACAGGAAAGTTGAAGAATTATATGAATTATAAAAGCACAACCTTCCCTATTGAGCGTGGTAGCTGTAATTACTTTAAAGACAATACACTTCAATATAAATTATGACCTATATAGTTTTGCTTCTGTGAGACCCTCCCATGAGACAGGTTTACTGGCACTCTGTAGCTCAGGAACTGCCTTTGGCTGTCTGTCTCTTCAATTACTGTCAAAGAACAGAGCAAGTACACGATCCAGTTGCGGTAGAGATAATTCATATCTTGAAAAAAAAAAAGTTGTACACAAGGGAGTGGGAATGTTCAAGAAAGCAGACCTGTAAGTCAGGGCAAATCTGCCAGACAAATCTGTCTCTCCTCATACAACAGTGTAGAAACAGCATTTAGACTCTCTCTCTCTCTCTCTCTCTCTCTCACTCTCTCTCGCTCTCTCTCTCAGAACTCTTCCTCTCCTTCTGCCTTTCAGTTTGTTCTCATCCTGGTCGCCATGTGTGGAAAAGAACAGAGCAGGCCAACACAAACTACTAGCTATTTATGGACATGTTTCTCATAGTCTCACACACACACACACACACACGCACGCACGCACGCATGCATGCACGCGCACACACACACACACACACACACACACACACACATACACACACATGGATTTAGGGCAATCATTATCAGCACCTCTGTATATACTCTAACTGTTTTACGCAGGACTTTGTAGGAACGTGAAGAATCTTCCAGCCCAAATTAGATTCTGGCTCAGCGTTGCATATTTTATGAACCTCATCCAAATCATACAAATTGAGGATGTTGTGTGTATGTGTGATTTGTATACTGATTACACACTAAGCCTGTGTTCTCATTCCAAGTGCTATCAGCCAAAAGGCATCTTCACTGTTATCTCTCCTCATTTTAATTGCAAATTTTGGGAGCGAGTTGGTAATTAAATGGAAAATTGCACATTAATTGATGAGACTAAAGATAAAGCTATTCCAATTATTGCGCAGTACTTTAGGAGGCCTCTCAAGTCTCACTCCCTTGAGTAACGCACTACCTAACACCACAGCTCTGTAATAATACACAGCCACCAGTGTTTTCACACACACACACATATGCGCACACACACACACACACACACACACATAAATACACATACACTTTATAATGAGTTAGGAGATCTCCCGGGTCATCATGCGGTCTCTTGGGGTAAAGGGTGTGCCCTGATTAAGATGTACAGTTTGCCCTTTTAAAATGTGTCACGGCTCTCGCAGACACGACACGCACATTATTGATCTCAAATTATTGACCAATAACAATATATCAACCATATACACTGACAAGCTGCAGCTACACTCACTCCTGCCATGAACCTAATGGACTAAACAGACATGTGTCAAGTAAGAGCATTGTACACATAACACCCTTCCCTCTAAACCACCATGCGCACACGTACACACACAGACACACAGTTAGCCGCTATATCACATACAAGCGTATAGTGTGAGAACACATCACTGCAGCGAAGCATAGGAAATTGCTGTAGGAGAAGCGGCAGATCGCATGTACACTACATAAAACCACTTGCTGTTAATTTTGCCAAGGAGAACAGTGTGTGAAAAGGGAAAGAAAGAAAAAGGAATGCAGAATTATGCATGGAGCAACATCAAACGCTTGTGAATGTGGAGCAATGGGAGGAAATTTGGTGTCTAATCAGAGTGTTGTGAATGGCATTAAAAGCTCTGGAACACTGTCTGACTCACTTGCCTCATGTTTATGACTCCCCCTTTCTGTAACAGCTCACTGAATGTAGTTTCTTGCGTAAGAAGGGATTTCTGGATGATGGTCCTGTAAAGTCACAATCAGCAACAACCCTCTCATTCACTTCCATTTGATTTGACTAATTTCTTTAAATTTATTCAGTTTGATTCAGGCGAATTAGAATCTGTGTGACTTGATATTGATTCAATTCAATTCAAGAACAAATCAGTTTCCTTAGATCTGAGTCTGAATTAGAATCATTTTGATTCGATTCTGTTGGATTCACTCCAAATAAATTCAATTTGATTAAATGTAACTCAATTATCTCTCGCAGAGATTATCATTAGGATAACATTATTCGTAAGGTAAGAGGCTTCGCGAAGTTTTTATAGAGATGACCTAATAAAAGTGTCCGAATGCAGAATCAGAGAAGCTCTAAAGAAAGTGACTGTATGGCTGCTGGTCGATAATGTAGAGCCATCTGACCCTTCAGTGCCGATCATTAGCCTGTCTGATCACTGAAGATCATTCAGACAAGCGACTTGGGGAGAACAGCTATCGACAAAAGTAATGAACCAATGTCTGACTGTGTGTGTCAGACTGTCTCTCACCCTTTATGAGCTTCTTAATTAAACAGTAATTAAAAAACGACCATGACTACTGGGGCACAGCTGAACATCTTGTCCTGTCTCTTCAATCTATGCTCAATATACAAAGAGATTATATACTGCTTAACACAAGCAGATATATTCAACAAAATGTGAAACAAACACAGCATAAAGAGAACTGATTATCTCGAGTATCACATGCATACAGGGAAATCAGGACTTTCCTCAGAGTAAGACGTGAACTCCTGTGGTGCCAATTAAGGATTTGTATCCAAATAAACAGAAATCTGTGGATATGGGGAAGTTAGGTCTTAGATTAGCACTGAGATATTTCATTCCTTTGGGTTTTGGCCTTCCTCTAGCAAAAGGAAAAGCACTGGAAACCCGAACCCATCTGTATCAAGCAAGGAGGAATGATAATCTCCGACCAGCTCCCTCTTGTTCATATTATCATATTTATTGAGGCATGAAAGGCAAACACTTATCTTAAGTAAGTTTGGGAAGTTTGCTACACAGGAATCCTGGAGTGCAGGAGGAAGTGGTTTTAGTGTTTATAGAGCCCGTTTATCATGCACAGACCGTCTCTCTGTCACCGAGCCAAATTTCACATCTGTCAAGAGCTTTATATCTGTGTACTTGCACACAGATGGACAGATTATAGCAACAACAGAGATCAACTTGTTCTGAACATACTTACAGGCTTATACGGCAACCGAATGTTTGCAACACTTAATAAAAAAAATAAAAAAAATACTTCACTCATCATCTGCTTCTAAGCTAAGCAGTAGACACGATCTGATAAATATAAGGATCATAGCTTTAAGGCGTGTGCGCACTAAGCCAGAAGTGTGTCCGATTGCCATTTTTCCGGCTCTCCTTCAGCGTAACCTGCTCGGAAGTCCGCCAGCTGCAGATCCTGCGGGGGAACGCAATGAATAATATTAAAACAGCGAGTGCGTCGCAAACGCCCAAATATCATGAATCTTAATGTCTCGAATCAGGGCTTCTCTAAAGTGCATAAATAAAGCAGCCAGTCTGAATGTATCTGCTCCATTAGAGGCCAGAGTGTGGGCCCATTTGTGGAGCGCACGGTGCGACGTGGGGGGGATGAGTCAGAAACGAATGGGAATTGTGGGGAGGAAGGAGAGGAAAAAGAGGAGTCTTGCATAGAGGTTGTAGGTCCAGCCCAAGGCCTCAGGCCACACGCGCACACACACACACACACACACACACACACACACACACACACACACACACACACACACCATCCCAGCACTGCTCATTAACCTGTATAAGTTGTAGGTAGGGGATTAAATGTGCTGTACTCATAAAAAGGAAAAAAAAACAGGGCATACAAAGCATAAATACACCAAAACAGATGTGCAGAATGGATGCATGCAGCTGCTCATGCCCTGCCAAAAGCACTCAAAAGTAAACATGCTATTTGTTAAACAGGCTATTTCTTGTTTCTAAACAGTTCCTAGCGTCAGTGATCTGTAGCTCAAAAGACGTCACAATAAGTTCAATGCACGGGTGTGAAATACCCAGACAACATCTACAAAGAGGAGATCACTGCACCATCCACCCAATCTATCTCCAATTTCTGTTTCCTTTGTGTTTATGCTAATGATTGTTTGGATGTAGCGGATCTGGAAATGATTGTGCTGCGGCCTGCTTTTTAAAATTAGATTAAAGTCTTCGTCGAAAATGGGTGCCTTCGAAACTTTGCGTGTAGTGAAATTTTGTAATTCCCCCCAGCCTGATGGATCGCATGCAAATGACCTCATTAGCATAGCTAAAAGCTTTTATTATAATTAGCATTTCCTCAATAGAATGCACAAGCATAGCGAGGATGAAAGTAAAAAAAAAAAGACGAATTTGCATGTTTACCATTAGATTTCTCTTGTAAAAACTTTAAAGCAAACAATGCGTATTGTATAAATGGATGGAGCAAATTAATGAGGTGCATTGAATAAAGTCGTTTCATCCAGGCTTTTTAAGTGCTGCAGACGAGGGGACGGGAGAGTTAAGGATATCCTCTGGTTTATTTTAAACAGCTTTCCTGGCACCCGGCTAGAGAAAAAGAGGCACGCAGCCACATTGAATTCAGGACTCGTCGACTGTCATTGTTGGGGTTCTTCCTCATTCACAGTTTCTATTCTCATTCAGCAGTTCCTTCTGGAACATTTTGGGATCCAGCGGAATTGCTGGAACATTGGAAGCTGCAACACTTCCAAACATACTGTATGAATGTATCACAGAGAAATACATCAAATTAAAAGGCAATCAGTGTATTACGTAGATGAAGTGCCTGACACAGATAAAGCCAAAATGATTTTTAGAACTAGTCTCTACATTTGGTTTGGCTCTCAGCCTACTGAGTGTGAATAAATGTATTTCTGTACATATTTGGATTCATGGCAAAATGATGTAATTGTAATAAATTAATATTTATAATTCAAAATGCAAGCTAATGTAGGATTATTATATAGCTAATACTATAGCTAATATGTGGGGCCTGATACCAATTAGTAGTATGCCACATAGAACAAGGCTGTTTAATATAAAAAAGTAACAATATGATTTGATTCCTCGCAGAAAATCATTTTAATTGCTTAACCACAAGAATGCAAAATAAGCCAAGATTACATTCTTATTAATTAGTCGTCTTTTTCGCTAAAACACATAGCCTTTTATGTCTGTCCTTTCTAAAGGCCTCTGGTGTACCATGTGAAGGGCTCAGAGTTAGAGAGTGGCGAGTCTCGTAGTTGACACACAGCGCTCACATTTCCTCTCTGAGCTGATAAAAATCAGAATATTGAAGGCTGGAATGCCGCTGAAATTGGAGCTCCAGAGCTCGCATAGAGGGAGGGCAATCTTCAAGAGTTTTGCTGTCAAATCATTCCCCAGTGCTCTCATGTTGAGCTGAGATATGGTACGGGGACAGTAGAGGCTTTATCTCTGTCTACATCGGCGTGGTCTTTTTTAAATGGATACCTCCTAATCTTAGCTCCAGCATGCCAGCTCCATGTCACTTAGCCAGATTTTGGCTCGACAACCAGCGATTGGTGTCAACAGGACTGGTTTGTATCAAACCAAGCCCAATGTCAAAAACGTCAAAACATAGCTCACTCCAACTCATCACGCCACTGAAGATGGCTTTTGGTTAGTGACTCACTGACTGATGGAAACAGAAGCTTTTTCCGACAGATTTTCTACCCACTTAATTTGCCATCAATCAATTTCCACTGCTTGGATGTTAATGGAATATGGCGCCTTTGCTGGGAAATGGGCCACAACCGATGGTCTGCTTTCGGAAAACCATAGGTCTGAACCGCAAAAAGAGTCGCGGGAAGGGGGTGGGGGGGTGGGGTGTCAGGCTGAGGAAGTAAAACAATCGGGGCTGGTTGGAGAAAGTGGGACAGGTAAGTAGAGAGAGAGTGAGAAAAAAATGTGAGATACGTGAGAGAACAGCATGGCCTTGGCAGTAGGCAGTAGAATTACAGAACGGGTGCTCTTCATGCGAAGCATTGCTGTCCCATTCCTTACTCGAAACTTTGTGTGCATCTATTGTGTATATGTGTTTGTTTGCATGGAGATAGAGAGAGAGAGAGAGAGAGAGAGACAGAGAGAGAGAGAGTGAGAGAGAGAGAGAGAGCAAAAGAGAGAGAAGCAATAGGGGGCTAATGAGAAGGGAGATTATCACACAGAGACTCTGAGCGCTCTGATTGTCAGCAGACTCATAATGAAGAGTTTGGTGTTCGGTTTCAAAAGAGAACCCATAGAAAACACCACAGCAGGCGCATACACATGGACCAGCCAAGAGGATCGAAGGAGCACCATGGAGCACATGTGGTGAAGAGGTTAGTGCCACAGATGCCCTATAGTACCTTATGGGTATAACAGCAAGGGGGAGAGAGTTGAGAGGTCAGAGAGACCGACAGGAATACAGTTGTTTCAATGACCACAGGCCATGAGGCAGGTTAAAATGTTATACTTGGTGAGAACAGCTTTAAGGCAGCAGGCGAGTAAGTCCTGACAGGAAATGAAACTGCAGACATGGCATAAAAACATTATAGCTAATGCAAAAACCTTGACCAATTGTACGTGTCTGACAAAATAGGCTGTAATGCTTTAGCATGCAATCATTTTCCAGGGGAAATTCATTTGGCAATATGTACGAAGACTTTCGAGAGTTCAAGCAAACTATTAAAAAGCTCAGAACTCTGAGAGTGATTTTTTACATTTGCTGAAAGTCCAATGTACATGCATGGAATGCCAGCATTACATCCTCATTGTTATTCAGCGTGTTTTAACAAGACTTAATAATAATAATAATCAATCACTATCAGCAAAATGTCAAATGCTTTTTATTGAAAAGAAGATAAGACAAAGCATTCGTATCCCAATCATTCTCAGTTCAATTCTCAGTTGTTGCAGTGGATTCAGAAAATTGGGAATACACCCTGGACAGGATAGGACATTACTGGGCACCATGCACACAAACACACATTTTCACACACTCATTATCTCTCAGGGGCAATTTAGCACAGCCATATTCACCCACTGGCTTGTTTTTACAATGTGAGAGCAGACCGGTGAACCCAGAGGAAACCCATACAGACACAGGAAAAACATGCAAAACTACATAGAGACAGTAATCTGAGATCAACCCAGGGACTAAACCCAACCTTTGGGCTGTGAGGCAGAAAAACAACCAGAATTATTTTTAAATCTTTTAAAATGTGTCACATGGACAGGAAGAGTTTTATCCTCTCTGTAGGCACGTTTATACAGTCCGTGTGCATTGTAAATGACGATTGCACATGAAGATTGTGAGAGTTACAGGATACAAAGTTTTCCATTTTCATTCATTTTATTGGTAATTAAACTGATTGGCCACCTTTTCAATCAGACACAATATTTCACTCAGATTTGCCTCAGGCGGAATTCTGGTTGGATATTTCAATTCAATTCAATTTATTGGTATAGCGCTTTTAACAATGGACATTGTCACAAAGCAGCTTCACAGAAATATAAAAACTGTGGTTATAAACTTTAAACTTATGAATCTATATATTTATCCATAAATATATTCATATGTCCCTATATCCCTAATGAGCAAGCCTGTGGCAACAGTCGCAAGGAAAAACTCCCTGAAACGACATGAGGAGGAAACCTTGAGAGGAACCAGACTCAAAAGGGACCCCAACCTCGTTTGGGTGATACCTGTGCAATTACAAATAACACACTTCTATAACTGTGTGTTATATGGTCACAAAAGTACAATTGTGTAGCCAGGAAATTGATTAGGCGGCACGGTGGTGCAGTGGTTAGCACTGTCGCCTCACAGCAAGAAGGTCCTGGGTTCAATCCCCGGGTCACCCAG
>JAQQZU010000009.1:10393847-10438858 GCA_030068025.1 Parauchenoglanis punctatus | reverse complement strand
GTTGGCCCTGTGGTGGACTGGCGACCTGCCCAGGGTGTACCCCACCTCTCGCCCGAAGATGCTGGGATTGGCTCCAGATTCCCCGCGACCCAGATGGATAAAGCGGTATAGATAATGGAAATTGATTATAGCTTTAACATGAAGTCTATCTTGTAGAAGTTTTCAACTGCTTCACTGATGGAAGCTTGAGTGCAAGACTCAAGTCTAATTGATATGTCTAATAAGTCGTGGTAATTTAACTGGTTTGAGGTTATACTGAAGAATTTTGAGGTTCTTCATTATTGCATTCACTTTGTGCAATGCACCAATCTTTGTCTCTTCTGACCATAAAACTTTCCTCCAAAAGGATTTTCTCTTTTTCCATGTGGTCAACTGTAAACTTTAGTTGAGCTTGAAGGTGTTGATTTTTGAGCAGAGGCTTCATTTTTGGACGGCAGATTGTGAAAGTTATCGAACACAAAATCTTCCATTTCCATTCATTTTATTGGTAAATAAACACTTTTACAATAAGATACACCATTTCACTCATATTAGCCTCAGTTGGTTTACTCTTATGTACTGTATGTACATGAATGTTTTTCAGTCATTAACAGCTTATTAGGCTGCATGTAACGTTAGCTATTGTGGGACATTAGAGGGGCTAAATTCAAATCTATCACAGATTATTTTCTTCTCAGATAGACTTTAAGCAACTTGCATTGATCGTAGTGAATTGTCAGATATTTTGCCAATAACAAGACAAGCAGTTTAAGAAGGCAAATACATAAGAAGACAAATATTTCTAATCATGTACACCCCAACTAGTGTGAACAGTAAAAACCACCAAGTCCTAGAAATCTCAGACGCACATGTATTATCAAGTTTCTTGAAAAGTCATTGGGCACTGCCTTGACACCTTTTAACATTTTTTTTTCTGGGGTGCTTTATGGTGTGACTCCAGACCCGGAAAGAAGAAGCCAGCCAGGACACAAAGTTAATCCATTCTATTACATTTGATTATATAAGTGAAGTAAAGTTGTATGCTGAATGTGAATGCTTAATTATTCAAGGCAGAAAGATTTACCACTACATGGTATTTGCTTCACTAATGCTTCCCACCCACAACTTTCATGTCATGCAGGAGTTCATTATCTGCTGTGTGTGTGGTCTCATATAAAGTTCTGATGGAAAAAAAAGGAATAATTAAGTAATATCCTACAAGCATGAGTGCTGCTGTATTGAATATTAGCACGGTATCAAAACGACTGGGAGTGTAATATTGCTTTTATGCAACAGCTCTATAAACAAGAAATTAATGTTGAGTAATTTCCAAAACAATATGCAATTATTTGTTTACTTTTGCTCCATCAACAAAAATAATTCCCAAACAAACCATAGTGGGATAGAGTATTGGCTTGACAGACTGACTGATAGCCTGTAGTAATTACAGTAACTGTTTCAATGTGCCAAACTAGAATTGCTAGAATTGTCATTTCATGGGGCGGCAGTGGTGCAGGGGTTCAGGAATCAAACCTGGGGGCTGACTGGAGCCTTTCTGTGAGGAGTTTGCATGTTCTTTGCAGATAAGTTTCACTGGCTACTCTAATTCGCCAATATGTGTGAATGTGAGTTCGAATGACTGTTCGTCTCTGTGTTAGCCCTACGATAGATTGTCGACCTGCCCAGGGAATACCCCTCCTCTCACTTGAAATCAGCTGGGATTGGCTCTAGCTTCCCTGCAACCCTGACAGATAAACAGTATAGATAATGTAGGAATGTTATTTTATGTACTGAACACAGACAGTGGAGTGAAACAAACAGTAACATACAACAACATATCACCAATATGATGGGAAATTACAGTAGTGGATTAATTTAGTACTTTTTTATAATGTGTTTTGTGTGTGGCAAAAATGCAAGTGTACATTTTTTTTAAAGTGTACCAGATATTGAGCTCTTACATTAAGTGTAATGATTTCACACAGAAAACACAATGTACTATTACAATGGATATCAAGGAAAAAACACTGTTTGGGATAATGTTGCTTCATTGAAAGCATGTGTTTCAAATACTGCTGGTACACTGATGAGGCAGAGGACATTTTTTCCATTTTTCCTAAGCTTACAGTCTGGGTAGATGATACGAGGCTATGGCCCAAAGCTAGATAAAATTGATCACACAGCCTGTATGAAATCTTGTATCTCCATATTATCCACTAAAATGCGACAATGCCGATATAACATATGGAATACTATGCTCTTACTTTTGTTAGCCTCCAGCCATTGCATCATATCGTCTACCAATTTTGTTTTATTTTCTGCTAAAAACACAATACAATTCCCCTTGCCTACTATTGAATGTCAATGTAAACATCATTACGACTGTAAATACAAACCCGGTTCTTGCTAGGAATCATGGGGAAATTTAGATTTAGAGATAAAAGGGTGTATAGAGATGCCCTAAAAATTCTAGGACTTGTAGAACTTTAGTTTAACAATTCTGTGTCGATCATGCCTGACTGATGACAAAAAAAAAGTTTTTGGCAAATGGGTATCACCTAGAAAGAAGGAACAAAAAATAAGAGAAAGAGTCCAGCGTAGAGCTAAAATGAGCGTGGCAAGATAATGAGACGGTGTTTGCTGCTCTTGGCCCCTGAAGCTGATGTTTGTCTTTGTGCGCAGCCCGGAGCTTCAGTGAAAGGAATCCTTGGAAACTCCAAACAATCCAATATTAAATTTCCTGTGCAATGCCACAGGGAGAGAAGGAAGCATGCACTGGGGAAAAGGAAGATGGAGCGATGGAGATAGACAGAGAAAGAGGAAACAGAGGAGAGATTCCAGAGAATGAGTAAATGAAGAAGAAAGAGAGCTGGGGGAGGGGGAGGAAGAGAGAGACTTATAGAAAGGAAGAACGAATATGGACTGGGAATTGGAGAAGCTGTTTTGAATGGAAAGCCCCTCTGTCCATCCTCGGCTCAGAGCCAAGTCTCTAACCTGCAGGTGCATCAACAACTGCGGCTGGCCAACTAGCTCCCTCACATCTAATATTACCCTGAGAGCTTCCATGTGGACCTTAGGCAGAAAGACACATTCCTCGGGGTATCTTTAATGTTTTAAATAACACACAGGCCAATTTAATGATTAAAACCGTCGTTGAATATTTATCTTGCTGAAAACGAGGGATCCTTCCATCTAGAGAATTACAATTCATATTTCACAGATTGGAATTTAAGGCGTGTGTGTGTGTGTGTGTGTGTGTGAAATGACTTTCTGACTTTGTAAATATTTGCTAGTGGAACTCCACGGATGAGCTGACTTCTTTTAAACACAGACTACCGCTGTAATACATATTTAAGAGAGGACGTCTAAGGAAACGAAACACACAAATGTGCACACAACTACCTAATTACACACCCGAAGTTGCATGTCCGCTCTAAAACAAGTGTCACATTCCCTACAACTCAGTGAAAGACATGATAGGCATGACAGGCATGACAAAAACATTCACTAACAATAAATTGAAGGTTGCAGAGTTTAAAACACTTCTAGAAAATAGACAGACATTCCTTTTGGCCTTTCCTCTCTCTCTCAGTCTCTCTCTCTCTCCATCTCTCCGTAGATGGGTGTGTGTGTGTGTATGGAGAGGGCATGTCCAGTATAGCGTTCTGTCTGGGCCATCTGGAGTCAATTAGGCCTAAGGGATATCAGATCCCTGTGCTGCAGAGGCCTGGCTGGGTGGCCTGGCTCCACACACTAACTTTCAGCAGCTTAGCGTGATTGATAGGAGGCCTCGTTTGTTAGCTCCCAGAGCAGAACCTACACACATACACTAGTGTTACTTCACTTCAGTATTTCTCAGACCTTAACACACACACACATGGTCACTCAACTACTACTGACTACTGAGGTCAAATACTACTACTGCTACACATGGTATATGCCAAACTTGCTGTCATCACTGCAAATACATGGTAATTCCCTGTTGAAAAGTCAGACCAGCTACCATCTGCCACAACACTGACCAAGCTGGTCAAACTGGTAGTCATCCTTTGCCAGGATTTCTGAATTACTGCTATTAATCATACATAATTTTTTAATAATAATAAAAAAATAAAAAAGTAAGGCAATTATACATTAAGGAATGAAATAATTTCCAGTTGGGAAGGATGATTTCCCTCTTTGACCAGCTCTGTGGTTTTGTTAGAGCAAGCCAGGTTTTTCAGCAGGTTTTGCAAGCAGTTATAGCTGAAGCAAGGGGTGTTCTGAGCACTGAACAGGCATGTAATGATTCACCCAATTCACGATTCTATTCTATTCGATTCACAAAATTTGATTCACGATTCGGTTTTCCCAAGATGTTTTGGAAAAAAATGTAAATAAAGAAAATTTTGTAACCAAAAAAAAAAAACCAAAACCCCGCAATGTTTATTTTCCTATTCTGTGATGACAAGGTTTTTTTTGTTTTCTTTTCTTTTGTGGCTTGTAAATGTAATCCAGTAAGATTATAAGATTTAATTTATACTCAATTAAAGTATTAATACACTAAAATAATACTTTAGTAATCTATCTAATAAGTGTGTTCCACACCTGGCTGAACAGATTTAGCAGAACCTTGTCTCATGGGTTGTTCACTAAAAGTTCCTGACTTCATTGTGAGATTTCCAATGTATGTGCATTTTAAAATTTGATATACGAGATATTGTTTAGCACCTTGCATTAACTCTATCAAAACTCTTCTCCTATTTTTTTCAGAATACAGAAATTTTTATCACGGCATCATCGTGTAAACTAACGCTGCAATTCAGGTGAGTTTTAGCTCAGACACGCAACCAGACTTTCTCTGTGACTAGAAATGGCTAGAAATTCTCCGTAGACTTATCAAAGTGGTTGCTTGTAAACAGTACATGAACAGCAGTGGCTTCCAAATGCACGACTGACTCATCAGGGAGGAAATTGAGACATAGCAATGTGAGACTGACCTCTTGCAATCCAGAATGTTGCAAACAGTATGACGTTCAAGTCTGAATGTTTGCTTAGCTCTTAAAAGCTTTCAAATGATTAGCAAATTTGTTTATTATTCATCATACATTTTACCTGCTAGCTGTCTGGTTGCAAGCTAACAGGCATAGGTATGAACTGCATTAAGCTTTTACATGAGACAGGCATATAACATTACTGTACAGACATCAATGAGACAGTGTAATTGATTGAAACCTCACAATTTTAGGCATATAAGAAGTGTGTTCTCAGGAAACTACCTAACATTAATGTTAACATTACCCTAGCCGTTTATCAATATTAGGGAAATACCAAAATAAGGAATTTATAATACGCCAGCCAAATTTTTAGACATCTTAGGCAGGGTGACTGTTTTTACCATCATGTTTGTTAAACTGGTTCCTTACCTAGAAAGATCTATTTAGAAAGATAGCTTTGTTTATAGATTTTTGGCTGTATACTTTTGGCTATATAATGTATATCAGTTTACGTACAGTATACTGTATATACTGTATACATTAAACAAAAATTTGAATAATAGGATCATCTTTTAGTTTATTATTCATCATAATCCATGATTTGTTTCATCTGGATTTGTTAATATCATGGTTGTCTGTCTTTCCCCTGTGCATGTGTCCCTCTCTCCCTGTGGCATTGAGGAGGAAATTTAATACTGGGTTGTTTGGACTTCAGTGTTCTGCTCAGAACAAATTACACGAGTGAAGTGCACGCACACCGCTTTGTTTCACGGGCTGTCATAATAATCGTCAATAACTTACAAAATAATGTAATAAGCTCATGTAGATTATATGAGTTCTCATATGCAGTATAATTGAATATAGTATATTCTGAAGGTATGTACATGTACATTCTTGTAGAAAAAGGTTCTTGATTAAGGATAAGTAAGGTTTGTGTTCTTAAAGCGCAGAGCTGTTGAATTCTCGAATCAGATTGACCAGAAGGTATTGATCATTTTTTTGTAATTTAAACAAAGAAAAACACATAATTGTTGATCTGGTGAAGCATCCTGTAAGGAGATATTTATTTAATATTTATGGAAGGTGTCTCCAGTGTCAGTGCTTTGTACAAGTTTGTAAGTTTTTCACCAAGGGCGGGTCTTCAGAGGACTTTGTTTTCCTTCAATTCGCTGAGAGGCTATTGAAGGAAAGACTGTTTATAGCTGCTATAACGTAAGTGCTGACAGGAACCAATGTTCCATACATTAAATGTGACTAGAAATTGAGAAAAGTTATCATGTGTTGTTCATGATTAAATTAAAAATGACAAACTTTGGCAAATCACTATGGTATAAGAGGAGTGAAACACTTCAGAAGCTCTTTGAGTTTTATTGTTTACTTGGCAAACTGTCTTATTTTTGTGTCTAACAGAATGAAAAGCTTTGTTTCAACATTTTGTGAACAGACTAGTCAACAATAGTGATGGTTAAACGTCCCAAATATGACTTAAAAACACACCAATTTCAAATAAAAGTCGTCAGTTCCACAGAAAGATTGTTGATGTTTGAAGTCAACAGCCAAACAAATGAACACCTCCGTTCAGTGCTCCCTTAGAAGCTCCGCCTCCCAAATTAATGGACGAGCATTGTTAAGGCAAGGACACCCACATCCCCGGCACCTTTAAACCTTTACTACATTAAAGCAATACACACAATTTTAAATTCACTACTTCTGATTATTCACAGCATTATAAACTGGTTATAATGACATTGATAGAATGAATTTGGTAGGATATGGTAAACCTCAATGATTTTGTTAATAGTAACTCATTCATAAAACTGAACTCCTTGTGCCAAAATTCATTACAACACAAAATGGCCACTCTTCATTTTTTCTTTTGGCTACAGAAATATTTGGCATCAATATTAAGAATGTGAAATATTAAGCACGTGTGCATTTCCATCAGAATCTCCCACAGCATCGCAATCTGAACAGATGAGGAAGATACATCAAGCATGGGGCCTAGCTCTCCGGCCGTGCCCCAGATACTGCTCAACCATCCAGACGTGCTACACAAGCCATAAAAATTCAACTGTAACATTTGGGAAAGTTGTGAAAGCTAACTGAAGAACTTGCAAAGCAGCTAATAAACATTGTTCCAGTATGTGGCTGCATGCACGTCTGTGATGAGCAAGCGAGAGACCTGTAGCTTCAGGTTAATGCCTTCCTGCAAAATGAGCAGAAAAGAGATGGTGGGAAATGAGGAAATGTGACAGAGAAAAGACAAGACTTTTAGAGCGAGAGAGAAAAAAAAGAAAAATGAGAGAAAAGGCGACATTTCGAGTAAATGGCATCCAAAACCCACTCCAATTATCTTTGGCAGCCATGCCAGTGAGGCTGACTTAATTAAAGAGAGAGAGACGAAAGAGGGAAGGAGGGGAAAGGCATAAGGAGAGGGAGAGAGAAAGAGTGATTGAGGGGACAAACTCATGCGTATCAGGACTGCACACAAAGCCGAAACGTCCACCACTCTCGTCTTTTCAATTCCACCTCAAAGGCAGCTGGAGAAATAATAATGATTATAATAAAATAGCAGAGACGGGGCCATTTTTCATGAGCAGCGTAATTGCGCAAGTTATATCCATTGTTTCTCTTGCTTTGTTATCATTCAGATAGGACAGAAATACCTATAATAGAGAATGGAAATGATTTGATTCCACGTTAAATCCCCAATAATCCTCTTGTGCCTTTTCCCTGTCTGCCTCCAACATTGACCTTTTCTGCAGGAAGCCTGTTGCCATGGTAACACCCCCCCAACCCCAAATTGTATGTACTGATGTACATGCACAAATTCAGTATAACACAACAAACATATTTTATAGAAGTCAATGCATCCTAGTATGGACCTTCAACTTTTGCTTAACGCTGGAATTGCTTTCAGGCTTTAAGTACTTGGGGAAGCAAGTCTATCTGGAAGAAGTTCATTTTAATTAAGTGAATAATAAAGCAATTAAGGAAAACGGTAAAACTCTGGAGATACGCAAACTTGTTCTCTTGTACTTGTACTTAAGTTGAAGTGTAAAGTTCACAGTAGTCATTAGTGTAACTAGCTGGCTAATTAATTTCATTCTTAACACAACATGTAGTAAGACTCCCTGTAAAGTAATATCTAAGCACTTACTATTAAAAGTTCATGTTTGTCGCCTTGAACAGCAAATTTTTTTTTCTTGTCTTCTAACATCATCTCATTCTCATGTATTTAAAACAGGGATTTAAGTCCCCCATAACTGATAACCTACGGTATATATCACTTATAAAAGAACACTAGATTGATCAGAATAAGTAAATTCATCATCAATATTATCCGATACTGCTACAGAACTGCTACTCTTGTACAGTTTTTCTTCAGTATTTTAATGAGGCTTTATTTGTCCTTTATCATCTGTAGAAGGACATCTTTTCTGCTCTCCAGTAATAACTGTAGAGGTGAAACTGGTTCATATTCAAATTAGTAGATGTTAAAAACATAATAAGGAAATAAATTCACTTCATCACTGACATTTCAATAACTACCAGTGCTAACAGTTCTACTATTCATGTTACATTCATTGTTGTTCATTGAAGTGTGTTGCCACTCCAAATTGTCAATTCCTGATGATTTATAGGTTTTCAACTAAATGATCTTCTCTAGGTTTTCCCAATCTGCAGTTGATTTCATCTCTTGCAGGAGATACAATAAACAAATTTAGAAGTGATGAATGAGTAGTGGTATATGCTAATCTCTATAGGGTCTGTGATTTAAGTGGTTGTGATTTTTATTCCAGCCATCTTGAATCACTGATTACAAGAACAATAAAATAGGTTTTTTTTTTTCCCCAAAAGACTTCTGAAATAATTTGTTTAATATTTTTCTGTCATGGATATAAAAAGTCAGAATTCCTTAAAAATGGAGCAGTATCTGAAGCAGCCTGTGGATTGCTTATAGGTCAGTGTATCTGTGTGTATCTAGTCTCTACATGTGTCATGGCGATAAATATGACTACTTTAGAAAATTCATATTTATAAAAAAAACAAAAAAAACACACACTTTATGGAGGAAACTGTCATGCTCACTTTTTGTCCTAAAAATGGTGACCAGGAATGTGAAGAGTTGTATATAAACAAGAGAGTGAGTCTGTAGGTTTATAACAGTTGGCAGTATTCCAAGACAAATTTTCTGATTTAATTGCCTTGTCTAAAGAAGTTACGCTTGAGCCAGATTTTGTGATACACCAGGGCTGGATGGAATTTGAAGGGAAGTTAAAAAACAGCTGGAACTCTTCAAGTGTAGCCATGCTAAAAAATTGTCTGAGACCATGTGGGTACATCATGTCTTAATAGTTTAACAAACCTTTCCTCAATGAATCCAACAAAAAGGTTTACATTAAAATGTCACATTTAATGCTTATACTAACACTCTTATCTTAGAATTCCGATTGAACCTCAGTTTGAATCGTCTAAAAAATATCATTGGCATTAAAATAATATCATTACTTAATCCATAGTCCCAAACGATGGAAAAAGAATCTAGTAGATTTTTAAAAAATTAAGCCATTTACACAACATAGATCACTCAGTATAAGTTAACAAATCAAAACTCTTTATGAGTTATTACTTTTTCTTTTCTGTTATTGCTACATGTCTTTTCTCATGTAATATTACTTTTTAAAAGTTAAACCTCAAGTGTATATATAAGATGTATCAAGGCAAGCAGGAGGCATCTGGCTGCAAAGGCCCCTCCAGACGGAGTGTGGGAGGCAGATCCATAATTCAGCTATAACGTGTGATTACAAAAATAAACACTTTAGCAGATGACAATGGCCATCACAGCTATACTTACAAAATAGGACTTACATACTTACATACAAAACTCTGTAGCTCAATGCAGCGTAAACTTAACACACCATGCAAGATCCACTACATGGAACAAAAATTATGTATCAGTAACACAATGCATAAAATAATGCTGATTATTACACCAAGAGCTACAGTTAAGGTTTACATCGAACATCAAAATGGGGAAAATGTGATCTCAGTGACCTTGTGGCATGGTTGGTGGTGCCAAGTGGGCTGGCTTGAGTATTTCAGAAACTGCTCAGATCCTGCGATTTTCAGTCAGAACAGTCTTTAAAGTTTACACAGAGTGGTGTGATAAACAAAAAATATCCAGGAAGCAGCAATTCTGGTTGTGGAAATGCATTGTTGATGAGAGATGACCAGACCGGTTTGAGCTGACAGAAAGGCTACGATAACTCAAATAACCACTCTTTACAGCTGCGGTGAGCAGAGAGGCTTCTCAGAATGCACAACATGTCAACCCTTGAGGTGGATGAGCTAAAATAGCAGAAACCACATCAGGTTCCACTCCTGTCAGCCAAGAACAGGAAAGTGAGGCTACAGTGGGCACAGACTCACAGAAACTGGACGGCTGACAATTAGAAAAAGATTAAGATTCACCTAATGGCTCGATTACCTGATATTGATACAATAATAAGATTGTAAGTCATTAAAAATTGTCTAATATAAGGTATTGTTATCACAAAATATAAATAAAATTTTCAGTGCCAACCAAAGGTATATTTGGGGAAAACATCTTTGGTTTGCACTAGATACCATTAAAACTGTGTTCCTTCTTGGTCAACTGAATTAAACGGTTTAAGTAATAGTTTTGACCAGCAGTTTATAATTGTTAAAGTTGTTCCTAATTAAGATTAACAAGGCACATGAAATGAAACAAAAGCAACTTTTGTTTCATTGTTGAAATTCATGAGCAGAATTGAGTTTGAAAGCAGACTAAGAGAGGCTTACGCTGAGCAGATGTGTCTGTTGAGCAGAGCCGAGGCCCATACTGAGCGCTTTGGGCCAAAAGCACTGAGGGTCTGGGCTGGAGCCGAGAGATAAGACGACCTCCAGAGGCCTCGGTGCTGAGAGAGAGAGAAAGACAGACAGACAGACAGACAGACAGAACTGCCTGGCTGGTCTTTTAGGCCAAATCCAAGTACTTTCTCTCTCTTGCTCTCTCTGGGTCTGTCTAGATCTTTCTTTCTCTCTGCACTGCTTCTTGACTTCAATTTTAATATCATCCTCTATTAATCATTTCTCAGCCTCACTCCAAATTTCCACCATTATTTTTCACTCATCCACCATCTCTCGCTCATTTACCACTCTTTCCACACCTCCTCTACACTATGCTGTTTGTATTCTGTGTGTGTGTGTGTGAGTGTAGAACATTCCGGTGTATTGAGATCAGACTGTAGTATTTGACTCTAAGGGGCAAGATTGTTTGTGCCGCACAGGCCTAAAGCTGGTTGCCACGGAGACCGCCATACCATGGGTCTGACCCTGGAGGACCATGGCTCTCCTCCTCAGCAGGAGACACTGGCAGCTGCAGCACAGCTGCTCACACACACACACACACAGACACACAAAGTGTAATAGTAAAGTCCAAGCTGAGTAACCTTCATGGTTAACAGCATAATGCTTTGACAAAGCTAATGACTCAGGTGTATCTTCATACTCATGCAGTGACACATAGATACTGTCATACACACATAGGGAAAAACTTCATGGGTGAAACACATCTAAAGTGTGTTTAATCATATAAAAACTGAGATTCGAGCTTGGTAAATACTGTCTTTGCCTGCGTATTGTGAGAGATTTGGCCTTTACACTCCTTCGAAATATTCTTTTATTGCCAGTAAGTACATAACCAAGTGTCCCAATAAGAAAATAATTGACAAGGAAAACATCATCACCAAAAAACAAGAGTTTGTTTCCTCTATCAAATACAAAAACATACTTTTAGATTTTGGGATATACCACTGTCCACTCATCACTGTTTTAAGATTTTTATATATTAATGTTTGTGCATATAATTTTACTTGGTTATAAACGAATGATATGAAAATACCTTTTTTTGTTGTTATTTTATTACTGTTTCCAATATGCAACTGCTACCTGACACTGGTGTGTCAAGATTTTCTTGCATAAACCTTACACTCTTCTCAGGGTGTCAAATTCTAGGCATTATTTATTTTTCAACTTGTTAAAAACTGCAAGGCATAAAAATATGTCTAGCACTATTTGATGCAAAACAAACCAGCCAATCAGAATGAGGAACTTTTCACGCCTATGGTATAAAGCTAAATAAGTATTCATTGTCTTAATCCTCATCTTGTTCTTGTTCTCTACTCTTGGCTTTGGTCTCCATTAAACAGAGCACTGGTGTGCATATACAGTACATTCTATGGATGTAATGAATCACTTGGATTGAATGGATAATGTGTTAAACAGATATAAAGATATGCATAGGAGATGAATTATTATCTTTTGTCAGTAAAGTTCACAGGCCATCTATTTGAGACTTTAGGTGTGCATCAAAAAATTAAAAAGAAATGTCAGCAAGAGGGTTTTTACTTTCACCAAGCAAGTTGTCAAATATGATACTTGAATGAATATGAATGTGCAGCAATCCTTGCTGACAGCATGGTATGGGTCCATGGTGGTTTAAATCAGGCTACTGGGGTTTTTTTGTTGTTGTTTTTTAAATATATATATCTTTGGTAATAGAATCAACTGTATTTGCTAGAAAGTCAACAAATATCCGAAAAACATGTCCACAATACAGATCCGAATACAGATACAGATATGAATATTTGAATCAGTAAATGGAAACAGATACAGTTGCAGACAGTGCTATTGCTTTAACCCCTAGTACATTCACACACGCACACTTGTTACACTTGTTACATTATATGTGACAACTGGGATTGAGCTCAAATGCCAGGTCCTTCAAACCCACCACAGATCCCTCTTTAACACTCTCTACCTTGCAATCATTCACTTTCCCATACCCTTGCTAATATACCCTTCCACTAACTCATTTACTTACTTGCTCATTCACTCTAGGGCTAAGGGCACTCCACTTGGGCTTCCAACAGCTTCTCAAAGCTCCCTTCTGAGCTCACTTGGTCTCTTCACTCACTAAGTGATGAGCTAGCACACAGCCCACACTCTCATATAGTGTGTAGTCTGCAATGAGGATAGGTGAGGGTGAGGATAGGAACTTGCGGTACTCCAAAAAGACACCCTTCATATTTTTCTCATTATAATCCATTTACATATCATTACATCGAATACCCTTCGTGTCTTTCTGAGGTATACCTTTTTCTCTGCCATCTGAAGTTGAAAAAGAAAAACAACAACAAAAGCAGTACACTGGTGCAAGATAAAGCGCTTTTTGATGATCACTTTCATGACCAATGTCACTTACAGAGGTTTGAAATCATAGCTCTAAGCTTCTTATTTAATCATAGTGGAGATTTTCCTCCTTCCCACCTCTGGTCTAACATTATTACATGCTGAAACCCTGGCTGAAAACAGTTTAGCAGTTTGTTCCCTATATTGTACATGTGCCTGATCAGAGGTTGGCAGTAAAGGCATGGAGTCATGTTGTGTATTTACTAAACTTTCAATTCAGGTGGGGGTCGGGGGAAAGAGCCAAGGATTTCAGTCAGTTCATTGTCTGAACATGACGGATTGGTATCAGAAGTTATGTTATAATGCTTAACCACTAATGATTAGCTTATGGCTACAAAATAAGATTTGAAATGGTTGTGTTTGATTCACATTGACATTTCACATTACTACTGGCCACAAACTCTAAGCAGATGCGATGTGTGTTTTGAACTTGAAGCAGAGAATAAACTTCTTTATCCATTTTTCCTTAAATGTTCTGTTTTCTTTGCTGACTTTTTGTTTTAAGTCATGTCAGTGACTTTTGCTTATGTTTTGCCGAGTACCATCTCTTCTTCTGTCCTGTTACTGGATTGTTCTCCTAATGTGTGCACCTGTTCTGTGTTTAACTCTTAATTAGCTTGTCTACACATACCCTGCTGTTTCTGTTTTTCGTCACCAAATTCCAAGCTTTGCTTTCCCTGTTCCTATGTTGTTTTTGTGTCTGTTTATCAACAAGGTCTGGTTACATACCGTTCGGTGATAGAAAATGAAATAAATAAAAGCAGTAAATGTAAGAAAATCTGTGAAAAACTCTTTGCTTTCTTTATGAACTGCCTTCAGGTAAATAATTTAAATAAATGCATGTGATAGGCCATAACAGATGACCTGCTACAGAAGCCTTGATCGGTCATGTTCATGCTTCGCCAAACTCTGGTCAGTTTTCTTATTTTAATTTTTTCCCTACATTAGTCAGTTATGCTACACTATTTCTTAAATGCTCTGTACAATATGCTGAAGTACTTTGCTGGGTCCACATCCAGACCACAGTCTGCTATTTGACGACCCGTGATCTAGAGTGATCATTTCACATTGGCTGGGAGGAGTGAGCTTTAGGTCCTTCCATGGTGCAATAACGCTGGAGCAACTTCATCTTAAAAGCTTTAAGTAGATCCAAGCATAATCATGCTTGATCCAATGGTTGTCTCTGTGGAAATATGCAGTATGGTACCCTTTAAAAACCCGAAGCTTTCGTAAGATCGACAGTCTGCTCTTACTGAGAAAAACAGCAGTTAAAATAGCCACTCGGCTACTCCCTCATCCATGTCAGCTTATTTGTCTCACGAGTCTGTAAAGCTTTTGGAAAACTCACTTGTGATTCTCTCACTTTCTCTCTCCTCGAATGAAATTGGATCGTCAACATCGGTGGTACACTTACTAAAGAGGGAAACAGAAAGGATTTTATTTATGATGTTTATTTATATTTATGATAGATGTGAAGATAGATGTGGCTTCAGAATATCCTACTAGTACTGACAGCACACTGAGCTGATTAGTACATTTTCTCCTTTATATTAATATCTGCCAAGGTGAAAAGTACTGAATGGTTTTAGCAGATTCAAAAGACTATTGAATCTCTTTAAATCATCTTAATGAAAAAGAATATTAATGAAGTAGAAACAGTTAGTCTAAGTCCCTTTTTGCTTTGGTCATTCCTGTGCTCTGAATCTACTAGTGCACTTCGGAGCCAGTTGTGTGTGTGTGTGTGTGTGTGTGTGTGTGTGTGTGTGTGTGTGTGTGTGTGTGTGTGTGTGAGTGCGCTATCCACCATCCTGAAATCACAAATACATTCCCTGCTGCAGTGCTATGATTAGTGATTATCTACACATTAGCTTGGCTGCCAATTCCTGCATGAAATCTGAACCTTTTCTGGAACATTCGTTTGGCACTTCATACCTGCCATGTGCTCATATTCATTTATTATTTTGTATATGCTGGACAGTTTTTTCCTGATAGAATTCTAACATAAATCCTTGTTGGACCTCAGAGATCATTTGGTCTATTTGATCTGAATCCCTCAGTTTAATCTCACTTATACTCTATATTGGTTCTTTCCCTACTGTAATTCTACAACCAGAGACCAGAGAAGGATGGGTTCCCCTTTCTGAGTCTTACATGCTCTCAAAATTTCTTTGAGATTCCGTGGAACTGCTCTTAGTGGGCTTGGGCTTTTTTTTTGGCTTTACACCCCCCCACCCTCTTCAGAGTGCTTCTTTATTTTTAACTTTAGGCATTTATTTCCTTGTGAAAATCTACTGTTAGCTGTTTTTCCCCCCAAATACACTACGATTGGAAAATTAAAGTGTGCTGGATTGAACTAGACCAACTGATCGCAATTCACCATTAATGAGCCAGACTTATCTGATTAAACTGGCCCATAAAAATGTTGCCATTGGTCTACTTTTGGTCGGTCCTTACTTGTTCCCTAATTATGCATCAGTTTTTGGTTTATTATATATATAATATTTTCTACACTGTATATTTTAAATGACATATTCAACTTCCACCATGGATAAATTCTAGACATGCCATTAATGTCTGTTTTTAAATAGCATTTAATTTTATTACAATCAAACAACAGTAACAAATTGTCCTCAAGAATGATTAAATATTACATTAATAGACTTATATGAACAACATAGCTTCTCTATGTATGTGTATGTGTGTGTTTATGTGTATGTATGTGTGTGTGTGTGTGTGTGTGCATTATTGCCCATGTGTTTGTTAACAACGGGGGCTGCACTATTGTTTCCTTTTCAGCCTGTAAAAAAGCAGCGGTGGCCGTGGCAGCAGCAGAGGCAGCCTATCAAGCTCTCCCTGCCTCTTCTCCTCCATCTGTTCTGTTTTTCCTCCACCTCTCCTTTCTGATGAGCCGGGTCCTCAGTCCCCCCAATAAAATCCCATTAGCTCTTAATGAAGTCGAGCTCGCTGCCTCGTGCCTTCACCTCATTTAGCACGATTGTCTGGCGGCCATTAGCACCGAGGCAATTACAGCCGAACGGCGAGAGTAATTGGAAATGCCGACAGGGACCCCGGGAAAATGGGAATAAATAATACAAAAAAAATATTAAAACTAATAAGCTTCCATCGAGATGTGAGGGGGGGTTGGGTCGTGGGGACACTGAAGCTAAATCAACATAATTTTAATCGGGCCTGGTGAGGTAGAGACATAAAGGTGAGGACCTGGTGGGGATGATGATGATGATGAGGGTGAGGATAGTTTTGGCTGAGGATGGAATGGAAGAACGGATGAAACGATATAGAGAGCACATCTATATACATTTCTAAAAGTACATATTAGTATACGGTTTATGCAGCATACACTGAGTTCACTTTAATAGAGCTGATTAGTATTGAAATGGATACAGCCTGGGAATAGACCAGACATCTTCTGTGTGAAAGAAACTCTGGCAAAACTCTATGCAAAGGAAGCTTTATAAAAGTAAAGGGCTGAATAGTGAGTCCCGCGTGGTATTCGGAGTGTTGTGTGTAGTCTAACGGTGCCAGATGCCAGGGCATCTCAGTGGACACCTCACCCCTCCCAATGAGGGGCAACAGGTGGCAGAAACCTGATCAGAGAGGGCAGAATCAGAGGGCACCTTTCACAAGAGACTGGGCAGAATGCCCAACAGCCAGGCACTGGGTACTGCCAAGGTGTGTGGGAGTGTGTTTGTGCATATATTGGGGAGTAGGATTAGTAGGGGTTATCCATATGTGTGTGTGAAAGAGAAAGAGGGAGGAAAGGCGCCTTGGCATTAGTTACCCTAAGTCCAAATGGAAAACAGAAGGTGGAGTCCCACAATAAGAGAATCTCAAGGGGCATCCATAATAGCAGCCCAGTGCCTGCCATCAACAATACTTTTTGAAGGCCTCTTCTTTGGCAAGCTTAATGGCACAGACCCACCCAGCATCACTTCCACACATAACACAACACAAATGTAGCTCAACTACACCCATACATATTCATACACTTATATAAATCACAATATGGCCTCTTCAGCAAGCGATTGCTATCTCCGTTCTCCCTGGATCTGAGAAAGCATTCACAATTTTCCAAATTCTTGGTTGCAATATTTTGAAAGTGCTCGATTTTTCAAAGGGCTCCTCATCACACAAGTCTGGAAGGAAAAATGATTTCAAATGCAAAGTGTATCTCTACATGTACCACACAAACATACAGATCGCTGCATGCTTGGTATTTCTCATCCAGCCCTACATATTTTCCTCATCCATAAATTCGACTTGGAATGCTTCAATACTATTTGCTGTTATACTGTAATATCACAAAGACAAGTGAAACTTGGAAGCCATCAAAAACCTAAAAAGTATCAAAGTGTAGAAACAGTGGTGACTAATATAACAGTTTAAAGCCTCTGCGTGTTATTAAAGCGAGTGACATGGAAACCAGCTCTCTGTTTCCGTCTCCCCATGCCTTCATGATGAAAATGTTTATTTGTCTAAAAAGATCTACAAACAATCACTTCTCCCGACAGGAGCAAGAGATTTCCAGCCAGGGGAGATTTAATTAGCAAAATCTCGTTAGGTTTAACAAAATTAAGCGTAAAACAATCCTCAGCAGGGCGCAGGGCTCGGGGAGAGAGAGAAATCGGGGAGACTGGGGAGAGGTGGAGGGAGGGGTGGCACTGAGAGAGCGATTAGAGCCGAGAGGATATTGAGACAGTCGCTTCTCTGCTGTTGAGGGGGAAATGGCTCCGAACACCCAGCTGCTTTCACACTCAATTAAAGAGCCTTGCCTGTCTTTTACCCCCTCTAAAAAGCAGAGAGTTAACCTTGCTGCATTCTGCCATCACACACACACACACACACACACACACACACACACACATCCCTCCAACCTCCAACCGCCTCCATCCTTGCCCTCTTTCATCCACAACACATGCAATTGCATCCTGAGCCGCCGAACCATTAAAGACACCAAATTGTGTTTCTGAACAAATTTGCATTCTATAAGAACGCTGCGTACGAAAGTGCCATTAAAGTGAGGAAATAAACGCTTAAGCAACCCAGCTGGAGTGATTGGAAAAGAACAGCAAGCACTCAAACTGAAATTTGCTGATCATCTATCAAGGCCCAATTGCTACTAAAACAGCAAGGAATAGCACTGCAATTCTGAAGCAGAGATATTATGATGACAGAATCAGAAAGTTACATTTTAAATGGGATCCAGTGCCCTTACGTCATCAGCAAGCGTAATCATCGGGCCTGGTATCAAGATCAAATGGTGCAAACAATCTCAGTTTACTGACTGTGATGTCAGTCTTGCAGTGCAAACAATTTTACTATGTACTTAATGTGGTTCCAAATGTCACTTAGCAGATCCTATCTTTGTGTATTGTCTTTCATAGAACAAATGTGGGGTGTGTAAGTAGAAGAACAGAAGAAAGATTTTACAAAACAAACTTACAGTTATTTTGTCCTCAGCATTAGAGCATCGAAATGTTCCAGTGAGCTCTGCCTGACACACACGAGTCCAATACCTGATAGTCTGCAACATAAAAAGACAAATCAGGGAAATCAAATGGAATTAATCACCTTGACTGCTTATTATAAACACTTTTAATGATGTTCAACATTCTTGAGATCAGCATGAGGGAAATACACAGCCATCATCTGAAGGTAAAGCTGTGAGTAAGGTGTGTGTATAAGGGTTTAGTAGGTACTGTGTGTGAGATGGAAGATGGAAATGGTGATGGAATGGAGGAATTTCATGTATACCTCCTTCCCACACACCACCATCCCCCCTTCTTTAATGGAGGCTAGAAGGTTTGTAGAGAAACCTCCTCAAGTTTCCTCCAAACTACAAAGAAAACATTTTAGAGCTGACTAATCCCTCCTGCAGATTCCCTGAGACACTGAGTCTCCAAATGGCCAGCGTGGCCTACCAACCCCTTGCCCACCACCTCTATGTCCCCCCTGAGATGTTGCTTCACTTCCTGTTGACGTCAAAGTGAATTAAGGCAAGGAGTGCGCAGCGGCTCCCCCCGAGGGTAGGAGGGGTAATCACTAACCTCAGAGGAAGCATTAGCATTCTTGCTGAAGCAGACACACACATCTGCCCACACAGGCAGCCACAGCGCTGGGCCCCTCCACAAACAACCAGGCCCTTTACATCCTCATACACACACACACACACACACACACACACGTTTAAGCAGATATGCATATGCAAACACACAGGGTACCACAAGGAAAGGTTGTCAGATGCACATATGTTCAAGCATGTAGACACATATGCATATGCAAACACCCAGAATGGTCATGGTCCCCTCCTTTACTTTCAAAAACATGGCAAAAATGTGTTTTATCTTTGAAAACCAAGATTTTGGCTACCACACCACCAACACAGTTATGAAGTATAACAAAAAGAGAGAAGATTAGTGGGTTGTCCCATCTAGTCACGCTAATGCACCAAGACCACATGTATGGGTTTCCCTTCTTCTTCAATGCACTTTTTTCCAACATTGTTTCAATCCCAATCTTCCTTTCTACCATATTCCCAGTACCACCATGGAATGCAGGATTTTCCCCAGTATTTCCACAAACTCTCTCCAAGCCCTTTGCGTCTTTCTACGCTGATGTTCCCTCTACAGAAAGAATCACTGTGGTTTCACCGGTGTTTCCAATCACAGAAAAGAATATAAGGAATAATGGGAAAATGATTCCTTTCAGTGCCAACCTGTTCTATCACAGTGCATGCTGTTGGTTGTTACACAATGCTTGAGCTACCAAATCCAAAAAATCTCCGGTTCAGCCATAAAAAAAAGGCATGGACTACTGAACATGGTTATTTCCCACAATGCCTTGCCAACAATAGCCCCCGAGCTGTTCAAAGGCTGTGACAACAACAGCTGTTGCCAAGGTTTTCAGCTTCCTGTTACCATGACAATGGCAAAAATGATTCATAACGCGCTAACATCTCTCTTCTAATAAAGTCGGTTGCATTGTTATAGCATAATTAGAAATACATGATATAAAGGCACCTTGTAGTTCTCCAGGGGAAGATTGGAATGCCTGATTTATTTTTGCCGGACCGCCGAGCAGGCTCTCTGGAAGAGGCATTTTTGCTCATTGACTGACTGTTTGACTGATTTCCATTGTTGAAACATAAATACACATAAGCACTTCACTACCAGCTTCCAAAAAATTCCACTTTCTGCACTATAATTGTTCCCACTGCATGTGCTAGGATTGACTAATTATTAATACTCACAAACTGTCCACCAATTGAAAGACCGAGAATCCAAATGTTGGAAAAAACAAGATTTGCCAGTAAAATAGATTTGTCAGACACCAGATAATAAATAAAGTACACTTCTCTAATGTTTTTTCAGTTTCAGATTTTGCAGTTTTGCTAAACCAGGCTTGGCTAGTTTTGCTATTCTACTCCAAACAAATGTTTACTATGCATTCAGAATGGCTAAAAACAATTCCCTGAAAATTTGTTACGCATTGCATAAAAGGCAAATCATTGCTGGGCAAATAATTACATCCTATTCAGTATCATGAGAAGATGGGAAGAAAGCCAAAACAGTCAATGGGAAGTTTTCCCAGTCCAATCTGAGATTTAGTTTAATTTAATACAAATTAAAGCCTTAAGCCTTAAAACAAATCCAAAACTACTAACCATGCCCCCAATTCTACACATAATTATTTTTGACAATTCTTTATATCAAGTGGTGAACACTATTGAATCTACGACTCATCAAACCCTATTGATTTTCAACAACCCTAACCCTAACCCTAACCCTAGCCTCCATAAAGGCAGAAACAAAAAAAGCTTTAAATTAAGGTTTGACTGTTTAAAAGCAAGCTATAAATACTTTACTAATTAATGATTAAAGATTAATAACTAATTAATTATTGGTTAATATATAGTCAATGTATAAATTTTGAAATACATTAAAGTGTTAGTACTTTTTTTTTCCGTTTCATTCATTAAAGGGGCCGGCTTACCCGTCCAAGAATCCTCTGCGCAATGTAGTGAGTCCCCATTTTCGACGGTAACGATATTCCACAAACAATCCGCAACAATCTGGCAACATCCTAGGCCACAGATCTTAAATTGTAATGTGAAATTGAAAATATTTTGTCAAGGGATCTATATTTTAAATTCTTTCGACTGATCCATTCCATTTTCGAATGGTTATTCTGTTGTAATGGACCCGGACTGAGCATCGGCCGTCTCACGCACAGCCGCAAAGGAAAGAAAAGGTAAGGCATATTTTGTTCAAAGTTTTCACGTATGACACGTAGATAACCCATTAACAGTGAATTTGAGTAGGTTTTGCTGCGCAGAGAACTAACAGGCACTGGCCACATTCTCTCAAAACAAAAACAACACATTCGATTCTGGGAAACGTGAGCCAGCCCCTTTAATAAATGACTTTTTAGACCTCAACTGCAGGCCTAGGAACCCAGTCCCCTGCACCATTTGAAGCTTCCTCTTCTCCCAACACCTGAATTCTAAAACTGGACTGGAGTTGAAAAGCAAAAGCAATTAAAATTACTTTCTAATTAATTTATTGACTAATGTTGAATAATATATTAAGAGATTTTGAAGCAATCTTTAATTAATAAGCTATGTATGAATTATTCATTAATAGTTAACTACTGTACCTTAAATCAAAGCATTACAGAAAACATTAACATCCCAAACTAGCAGGGAAGTGAAGTGGGATAGGGATTAAAACTATCAAGATATAAACTATTAAAAGTGCTAACAAATGTACAAAGAAAGCAATCAGTAAATACTTATATTAATCCTTAGCTTTTAGTGGTAACAATAAGTATCAAGCCCACACTCTTTAAGCTTCGTTTTAATAACCCTTGTGGTCATAGAAGTTAAGTGAGGCACAAGCCAGACAATTTAAGGAAAGCAAGACAGAATTCCTGGGATTTAGACAGGGATTTGGAGCACAATAGCAGGTATTCCCACTAGTGTAACGGGATCTGACTTGGCGTCATGAAGGGTTTAAACGTCGCATTAAAGCACGGGGCAGCTGACACATGCAGCTGCATTAGACACAACACAAGGCGAATAAACCAAAACACACACACGGTGTTCCTGTAGCAGTACACGCAAACTGCACTTTATCAATACACTCTCTGTGGACAAAGCATTATTCTGTTATTCTATATAACTTCGTAAATCCTGGAGAGCTTGTTCCAGTGTCCTCTAGCTTAGAAAACTCGAATCCAAACAGGAAAAGTACTTTACAGCTAAAAATATCTCAATGCAAAACAACAAGGCTGTGAAATCAAGCTGCTGTCTAAAAACCCTTACATACTGTAACAGCAAAACGTTTGGATAATTATAATTGAATATACATTTTTCATGAACCTAAAATGATTTACATTTAAAGGCTATATTTAAATGTAAAAGAAAAAAGAAAAAAAAGATTTAGAATATTGAAATGCCTCCAAACAAGTAGTTGGTATACCAGCAAGTAAAGGTTCTCTCATGAAGCTGGTTGAGAGAAAGCCAAAAATCTGCAAAGCTGTCATCAAGGCTACTTTGAAGAATCTAAAATATAAGACAGTCCTGACGTGCTTAACTGTACTACATCACTGCATAGCGCTATGTGTTACTTCATATCATGTCTTCTGTATTAAATAATCAAAATAACATAATTTAAAGAAAAATTCCTATATGGTTTATCCTAAGTAATGAAAATTATATGAAGATTTAATCAGCAACGTCAACATTACCAGATGTCGATTCATATTTATAACTACAGCCACTATTTCCTAGGTTACAGCATGGAGTAAACTCTTGGGCAGGACAAACAAGAGATGGGCTGTCGGGTTCCTTTGTGCCAAATCTAGTGAGACTGAAACAGGATGCAGTGAAGCCCATCTCGCTCGTGTATGTAATCCCCAGCAGAGAGCTCATATGCTCTTTTACTTCCCCAGGCAGAGGAACGTCCTGGCCCCTGGCCCAGTCTCCCCGATCCCTGCTGCTCTCCCAGCTTCCTGTCCTGGGACTGCAGGAATGAGAGCAGCCATGTGGGAGAGAGAGCACCTCTGAGCTTTCATCAGGTTCTCCCTCATTCCAGCAGCCTCTTACAGCCCACACACACTGAATCTGACATATAGATACAGAAACACATATGCACACATAGTGTATAGTGTAAACACAGATCCCTTGGTATGCACAAACATGCAGTACGTGAACACAAAAATGACACATTTTACAAATACACACAGATACTGTGTAAAGGCTGCATTCAAAATTGAATTACCTAAAAGATTTTGTATTAGCGTGTATTTTTAAGATTACTTTTATTTATTGAGCCATGCTAAGGTTTTGTAATGTCTACTATGTATACATTTTTAGGAGCTCTCAGATCAGCGTAAAAAAAAATCCACCGTCTTAATCTGTCGTCAAGCAGGAACGTTCCGCCAACCACAGGTTACATCCCACTGGGTTATACTATATGTGCTCACTGCATAGGGTATAACATAAATGCTGTACAACATATGTTCATAGGGCCATAAGAACACATGAACATATGCTCGAAAAGTTATAAATTCACAGAGGATTAAAAAAAACTAAAAACTGACAGGTAAAATTACATGGAAAATTTTTCTGTTAACCACTAGCCTTTAAAACAATAGCGGTTCTCAATAACTGTAAAAGGAAATTCTTCATCCTGTAATTTTATAGTATCTAGTACTCATTTAAAATATACAGTGCTAAATATAAGTCCTGCACATGAATATATATGACATTTATGAATAAACCTCTTATTTCATTGTTATCATTTATGAATTACCACTTATTTAAACCAATAGTAAATTATTAGTTTAAATGGGTTTTTTAAAATAATACAACGTACATTAGTCATTACACACACATGTTCGCTTGTTTTGTAATGGCCAGAAAACTTGCTTCCAGTAGACAGGTTGGCTTTCTCTCTAAAAAGACTTTGTTTAAAATGAAGTCATCTCTCTTCCTAAGCTACTTGTCATTGTTTTGTTGTCTGCTTGTAAATAAAAGATCAGATTGTGACTTATCAATAAGACTGTAACCTTCAAACCTTAGGCAGGACTATTGTGTTCTTGTGGTATATGACGGCAGTTGATGTAGTCAGTTTCACCTCTTTCACCAGTGCCATAATATGAATGTTTACCTTGTGCAAGTCTCTGCATTTTCTCCATCTCAGCTAATTGCTGTGTAGGAGTTCAATTTCTCACATTTATGCAGGCAATAAATGATTGAGTTAATTTGTCCCCTTTGGCCAGATGTTCCATTTTAGTGGCGCATAAAAATTGCATTACTTGACTACAAATAACAATGTCAAGGTATTATTAGTATTATTATTCAGTTTTTGTCTGCTCCTTTGTTGTCATTTGGAAGAAACATAGATAAATAGTCTACCTATTAGATATTTATGATCTTTTCTTCCATATCACTGGGCTTCAAACGTCTTGAATTACATCAGTAAAAATGAGGGTCGAGAAAAACACGAAGCAAATTTCTGTGAAGTTCTTGAAACTTTGGCAGATTTGGATGGAGTTGAGAGTAATCTGTAAGACCCAAGAAACAGTTGTAGGAGTGGGCATTTTTTAGATATGAAGTTTGCAATGCAAAGATAGGTCATGCTCGTTAAAATGGGAGTGTATTGGATGTGCTGGATTGCTTGTGCTGATGTATTTATGTTCAGTAAATGCTTTACACTGGTCTGGGTCATGAAATAGATCCAGCCAAGTATATTAGAAAATATCGTGGACAGCTACATGGAAAAAATAAATAGCCAAGGAAGGGGGTGGGATTGGGCAGAATTCCTTCAAGAGCAGGCAGGAGTTAGATTTAAAAAAACAAACAAAAAAAACAATCCCATTTACACCTCAAGTGTAATCCAGTGTAAATGTGCACATCTACTGCAATACACCCGCTACACTCCGCTTCCCACGAGCTCTGATTCCATGTGCTTCTGCTTTTGTTTTGGTTTATTTCCCTCACTTCCTTTATGTTCATTAGATTGTTTTGCCTTTATTACCTGTTATCCTTCTCACCTGTGTCTACATAATGCTTGTGTTTAGTTGGCTTGCATGTTAGTTTGCATTACTCCTGTTGCTTTAGTTGTTAAGTTCTGCATACACTGTATTCACTGTCTCAGTGTATTTCATTTATGTCACTTGTTATGTTATCTTTTTTTTTTTTTACCTCATAATGTTCAATAAACACTTGTAGGAGAGCATTTAATTTTACCACATTTTATATTTTTATTTTCTTAGGCATGATTTACAATAGGGTGTTAGACGTGCACACATGTATTGCTGGAACATTTTTGTGTTTGTTAGGAATTATTTGTGCTAGTGCCATTAAAAGAGTACATTTAAAATGGTATATACAGTATACATTGTCAATCATTTAAAATATAACATCATTAATGCATACATGATACATGCTGCAAAACTGCTTATTTATGGGTTACCTGTTTACACAAGACTTTTTGTCTTGTCAATTCTGTTACCTTTGTGAATTTTTTACTGTTTCTTTTATAGAAAATGGAAAAGTTACCAAATAACATAGACAAAATGACTGTAAAATGACTCTGCACTTGTTCCTGAAGGCTTAATTACTTATATTGCTTATAAACACAATATTTTTGCGATTTTATTACAATAATAATTGATTCAATGACAATTAAAAAAACTTTATAAATTTTTTTTTAAATTACTGTGAAATTAATGTAATTGTCTGTTTGTCTAAAAGGTTGCTTACTTTAATAATTTACGGTTTATCTATGTCAATTTACCACCTGGTGTATTACTGTAAAATAATAGTAATTGTCAGTTTTTCCAGAAGGTTAATCACTGTAATATTTTTTACGGTTTATCTCTGTCAATTTTCCACATGGTAAATTACTGTAATTTAGGGGTTTAATACTGGCAGCCCTGCTGCCAGTCTTTTGACTATTTTCTTTTATCAGTTGAGTGTATCATGCACTATATGCTTAAAAATTCCACATTTGAGATTCAGCCAGAGAAAAGGAGTGACTCGGGTACGTGTCTATTGCAAATTGTTAAGCATTGAAAATTTGGCTGGTATTCGAGCAGTGAAATTCTGACAGCCATAATGGATCCTCACATAAACACGGACACACGTGCTTACATCCAGGCACAGCCAATGACACCAACCCACACACTGAGGCACACGGGAACACATACTTACAGTGTCAACACATAAACACACACAGAGGAACAAAGAGACACATATAGAGGTGCACACAAACTGGCGACACAACCGCAAATACTTTTATATAGGTTAATCTTGGACAAACCCAGCAACAGGCAAAGACCTAAGGATAAAGCTACACTCACTGTCCACTTTAATAGGAACACCTGTATAGTAACACCTGCTCATTCATGCAATTATCTAATCAGCCAGTCATCTGGCAGCAGCACAATGCATACAATCATGCAGATAAAGGTCAAAAACATCCAGTGAATGGCAGTGCTGTGGGTGGAAATGCCTTGTTGATGAGAGAGGTCAGAGGGGAATGGCCAGATTTCAGCTGACAGGAAGGCTACGGTAACTCTTTACAACTGTGGTGAACATTAACTGAAGCTCTTGACCTGTATCTGCATGATTCTTTTGCATTGCAATGCAGGCTTGCATGATTGGATAATTGCATGAAAGTGCAGGTGTTTGTAATAAAGCAGACAAAGAATGTAAATGCATGCAAAAACCCCAAACGCAGGTAAAAAAAAAAAAAAAAGCACACGGATATGCATAGGGACACGGACACACATTTATTCTTAACACACATATACAATTAAACAATATTTCCTGATGTTATTCACAGGTATTTATTTCTATATGAGAAAACAGCCATTACAGTCGTTCCAGGAGGCGCCGACTTGTCCCCCTAAAGAACAGCATGAACTACGGCAGCTTTACTCCGATTCAGAGGAACAGTGAGGAATTCCCCTGCAGTATCTCAATTCAGCTTGACCTTTCACCCTTTTTTTCCAGCCTTGTTTCAAAGCGGAAAGGAAAAGGTTAACTCTTTCCTCGTTCGCTCAGCCCAGCTGTGTTTTTGGCTACAAACGCTGAAAGGCGAGAGGCGAGATGTGATTGACTGTATTAAATGTCCAGGGCTGTTTATAAATACCCATGAAGAGTGGTGCTAGCACTGTTTCAGAAACCCCACAGCACCACTCCACTCCTCAGAAGGCAGGTGCAAGCCTTTTACAGCATTCCTGCCACCTTCCAGCCAATATCCGTCCCTCCTTTTTTTTCAAACATACTGAAGCAAGATGACCTGGGCCAACACCAAGACTTTGCTGGCACGCCTGGCACACCGGAGGCTGGCAGAGAGGTCTCTTGTCCTCCTTTTTTTTCGGTCTCAGTGTCATGCTACCCTGGCAATGGCTGTGGGCCATGTCCACATTTACCCCAAGCTGTGCGCCTGCAGCTGTTTATTTTTCACTTTTAGCCTCCGAGTTGTCATCAGAGCCGTCTGAAGGGCAGCATTATGAAGTTATACTTGAGATCATGGGAATGTTTTTTAGGCCGCCGTGGGCTTTGAATGCCTGCTGATCAATTGGTTCTCACATTGATTCCTGCCAAGAATGTTCCATTAGTTACTCCTGATCTGTTGTTGATAAATGTATTGATTTCAAAATTCTTTATTATGGAGGCTAATGAGAATCAAAACAAACAAACAAAAAAAATATAGAGCAAAACTATTACTGCATGGTCACCTCGTTTACCCCACATTACGTCAGCAAGGTGACCATGCTGTAATAGTTTTGCTATATTTTTATACCTCATTATCTCATTAGCCAATGTATTAATACTCACTGTACCAACTTGTTTACACACACACATACTTGTACTTCTATCTTTGTGAGGACTCATTGACAAAATGCCTTCCCCAGCCACAACTAAATGCCTAACCCCAACCCTAACCCTAATTCTAACCTGAACACTAAAACCAAGTCTTAACCCTTAAACAGCCCTTTGAAGAAGTGAGGACAATCCAAATTATCCTCACCTCCCAAAAATGTCCTCACTCTGGTGGTTAAATATGTTTCGTTCCTCAATATGTAGCAAGCCCAAGTACACATGCACACAAACCTGCACATGGACAGTATATTCATTTGAGCTTTTTTTATTTCAGTGTTAACCTTACAAAAGAGACCAATCACACATTAATTTTTCCAAATAATTATTTAAGTTCTCTGTTGTAGAATACGAGACTCCTATTTACCGACACAAGCAACCCTCTTGTGAATAAGATGTGTGTGTGTGTGTGTGTGTGTGTGTGTGTGTGTGTGTGTATAGCCAGTGTGCAGTGATTCTTTCTGACTAGGCCAAGCTTTAAACTACAGATCCAGTCTCCTTATCAGATTACTCCAGTCACTGCGGTCATAGAGGAGCTGCTATCCATCCGGCCTGTAATTAGTTCTGATGGAAACAAATAACACCTGGACGACTGTCAAAACGTGTCTCATGATAGCATGAAAGCAACATCAAAATGGAGATAATATTTTATGAATACAAGAAGGCTTCAAAACTTCTGTAACAAAAGCCTCAGGACATGCTGTGCACCAATCAGGCGGTGTTATTGTTGAAAGGAAAGAAACACCTCGATGCCTTGAGGCAGAAATCATTTAGAAAACCAAAAGTATGTTTTTGAGGCTTCAAATGGAACAACTTCTGAAATCAGAGGCAAAATGAGATTATTCATATTGTGTTCATATACCGAGAAAGCCCAGTGCGTTGGCGTTGATCCCATCAATGTGAAAAACTTCTGTTGTTAAAAGCCCTCAAAATGTGACTCGAGTCATAAGAAGCAACACATTTACTCTAAACCAAATATCTCACGTCTTTACGAACTGTGGTCTACTCGGGGAATGATCTGTGTATAACTAAAGCCCCATATGAGAATAATAAAGTGCTATTTGTTAGCACATCGTTCATCTTTCTTACTTGTTCGAAAATGATCTATATTAAATGTGAATCAAAAGCCGCCTATGCTGCGTGTATAAAAAATAATACAAATCATTTGTCTTGTGTGATTGCGAATTAGTCAAATCCACACTGAAAATAAACCTTGCATGTTTTGCTGAACGGAAAATGAATGAGTGTGGAACTGTTTACTTCTCAGCTGTAATGATTAACAATATATAACTTCATTCCATGTAGCTTTAAGTAATTTGACTTGGATTTAAAGTTACCCTGCTCTGTTTAATATACGTTTCATGCCGCAGGTCTTGAATTTTATCCTGCTATAAGTTTTGCAGGCAGGAATGAACAACAAACCAGAACAAAGTTTCCAGAGCCGCAGAAACAAGCAACAACAGTTAAGGCCTCAGCAAGGAGTAAAGTAAACGGATTCACATCATTTACTACCTGCTTATAAACCACCGGCTTGGAGGTTAGTCGTGCTATATCTGTCAACGATTTCTACAAAGTCTGGCACAAGGAATCCCTGGCACGAGTTCTAAAGTACAGCGGAGTCGGATTTTTCAGACGCTGAACTTTGTGCATGCTGTAAATCACGTATTATGTTGAAGCCAGAGGAAAGCCATGAGCTTTACGGTCTCCCTGGGATGAGGCTGCGCTGATGCTTTATATCAGAGGGATAAAGTATTTGGCATATAACAGGCTAGTAAAACAGGGAAAAACACACCACTTAGCAAATAAAATGCACATCCATTTATTTGAACCGAAGGTAACAGTGCTCTTAAAGTAAGTGATTGGGAGCTCATTCAAGAGTCACTTATGTGCCATATAAGAAAAAAAAAAACATGCCAGTACATTAACACAGGAAAGAATTCTATCCGTGCTGTTAAGTGATGCTGTCTCGGAGTAATGCTATTATGAGGAGGTTTTCAAAGCATACAGCTAGCAATCAATGCCTTTAAATGGCTCTGCCGTTGAAAAAAAAAAAAAAAGACGGTTGAGATGTCTGGGCTTCTTACAGAGAACAACAAAGGATTCTCAGACAGAAGATCTGCAGGGGAGGAAAGAGACAGATACAACAAAATGTGCAAGGGCCGACTAAAATCAGGCGCTCCGAATCAATGGCAGTCTGTGTCCGAGCACTCAGAGTGGCGAAACGGGAAGTGTGAAACCGAGAAAAACAAGGCTTTCTCAAAGAATGTCATTCCAGCAGGGCCTAAGAGCGATGGCACTCTTACTCAAGATGGGTTTTACAGTAATAGATGGGAATTCAGGGCGGCTCAAACAAAAGCCAGCTTCCTGAGAACTGGCTTCCTGAGAAGCAGGAGAAAAGATTCCCAAGTAGACAAAAAAGAAAAGGAAAGAAACCAGTAGATAAATCCAAAAGTCGGCCTTCTGTCTGAGTCTATATTGCACAAATGTAAGAAACGTAAAGAATATAGCCTAGAGTATGAGAACAGCTCTCTGCACATTCAGTCTAATTGAGCAAATATTACCCATACCTCTCTTCACTAAGCTTTTTTATTATCATTCTAATACATATTCACATATATTTTGAGATGAACAAAAAGGTAGAAAGCTGCTTTCAGCTGGTATTTTCAGCGTTTTGATCTGCAGATGAATTCGGATCAGATATTTCGCCTGCTCAGCAACTGCTTAAAAGTATAATAAATTCAGCATTTTCAGACAAGGCCTGTTTCTCCCAGCTAGGCATTGTTCATTTATTAGGATTAGCAGCATACCACCAGAGATAAGAACAAAGGCGGCTGTGACGTTTACAGTCTTGTTAAGGGTTTTTAAATTCAGAATTAATAATAAGCCACTGCTAATTTAAATCTGCTTTTGATCCTTATGTGGTAATTATTTCTTACTCGTAAATGAGGTTTTCTTCCATTTGCATGTGGAGAAAAAAGGTAGTAATAATAATTATCACCATCATCATTATCATCATCATAAATTTGTGAACTCGATCATACTCATTTGAATCTTCTTCTTTTTTTCAATCTCTCATACGTCTAAGCATAGTAAATAGAGGTCTAAGAGTAATACTATTTATTTCAGCTGTTAAAGCGGATTTGGCTTTTTCTATTAGAATTAATTAAGCACATCCAAAAACCTGACAACCTGCTCTGCTGCCGCCTTTCACAGCTGCTATAAATAATATCTTCTCATGCTTCTGATGCATGCTCATGGCGTACTGTCCTTTCGTTCCTGTGCACACACAGGAGCCTGTGCAAACTCTCTGGCCGGTATTGTGAGCACTATAGGAGATCGTTAAATACCTGCAGCGCTGTTCCACCAGCATAAATCAGGCAAATCTGCCGGCACCTCAAGTTTCCCCGGGGAGGAACTGGACTGTTATGCCAAGCAGCCGAGAGGCTGAGTGGGGAAAGAGGATAGTGCGGCGAGGTTGTTTGGACATGCAGCAAAAGCAGACCCGTGCTCCTTGGAGAGCAGTTGGGATCAGCAGGGCTTAGTGAATGCGCCTCGCACCCTGCCTCCCTGCATCAGAATCATCTGGATGTGTGTTCTCAGGTACATCCGCGTGCAAAGCCTTACATCGACTCACAAGACTTGCCAAAGACCTTGACTGCACAATGTCTGAAAGACTGAGGTTTGATTTGAGCGAAATACATTGGAATAAACTACTTTTGCAAATGACGCATGCATCCATTTATGTAGTGAATGAGATCTTAATAAATGCTAATTAACATTATACATAAGAAAATGCATTAGCACAAGAAGCATTTACTGCCTGCAAAGTTCAAGAAAACAGGCTAGTAGTATCAAAAGTCTGGTGCAAAATAAAGCATTTGAATGTGGTTTCAGAACAAGAAAATGACAAACGCTAAGGCGAAGCTCAATTTTCTAAATAGCTTTATAGCTGTTTGAATGGCTCCATAACATATGCTGTTTCCACTCAGTTTACGGCTCTTATCGAGGTAGACAAACTCACTAAAGTAGTGATTAGTGCAAAAAAAAAAAAAAAAAAAGCTGCAGGACCTACAGGATTGTACCTCCGCCTGCAATTTGCTGGTGACACACAGAGTAGGAATATGCAAATAAAGTCAGACTATTCTGTATCTGCTGTTTTGCCCAAGGGCAGCTAGTCCCATGACACAAATCATCAATTAAGATCACAGTGGGGATCTCAGCATTTAGATTGGCACCACACCGCAACTATCTCCCCCACAAAATATCACAGCCTTCTGATGCCCTAACCATGGAAATACAACACCTAATTATGAGAGGCTCGTGTCTGAGAGGACATGGGGACATATATACGCGCTCGCACATACACACATACAAACACTCTCTCTCTCTCTTTCTCTCATGGTGAGAAATTCCTTATCCAGCTTTTCTGCGACAGTGAGTGTCAGAAGGCATGGACTCTTATGGCTCACATGTCAGGCGCAGAATGGAACGGGAAGACTTTCATGGATATGTGCGCAATGCAATCCACATGTCAGTACCACAGAATTATGCCGTGAGCTTTATTAGAATCGCTTTTCGGATATTTGTTATGGTTACCAAGCAGAGGCATTGTTTGACGAATTAATACACATGGGCTGGAGTTTAATTCACTTTTGGGCGAAGAATGTTGAATCTCGAACAGTTGTTTAACACGTGAAAGACAAAAGCTTAATGTTGAAATCATTTCACAGCAAATAAAGTTCTGTATAAACCATTTACTTGACATAACTTTCTAATTTGCAGACATAATGGTATTATCTCATAGTGTAGAGAGAGAGAGAGAGAGCGCTTCTGTAAGTCTTTATGAAAAATTCCAATTATCCGATTAAATTAGAAGTAAGAAGAACTTCTTAGATATTAGAAGAACACTGTAATGAATACCAGAAATACTGAATTTTAAGTGCACTAATTCATATTATAACAATTTTACCATAACCATTCTATAACAGTGTAGAGTTAAATGTTATTGTTTCTTTTCTGTCCACCTGAACTGGAACAAACAATATCAGTGTTAATAATACTAGGGATTTTATTGTGTATATCTATGTAAAGTAAAAGCAAGGTTTGGAAAAAATGCAGATGCTAAGCTTAATGTCAGTTTATTACTGTATACATAGTTTTATACACACACACACAGTAATTATAGTCAATTTTATGAGTGTAATATTTAATTAAAAATGCTTGCATAACCTGGTTTTGATAATACTTGCTGTATATGATCATGCCAATTAGTAAAGCTTACTGAATTAATGTTTATGCTACCAAATAACATAGGTACACACCTTTTATACATTTAATGTTGATTTTTTTTTTTTTTATTTATCTAGAAAGGTGCATAGTGTATCTTTAAAGCAGTACTCTAAAAATTAATTGTGGTCCATTTATGTACCTTACATCATTATAAGGTACATGAACCTATATATCCGCATTTCCAGGTGAAAGGTAGATATTGAACCACCAGTAATGTACCCATGAGAGTGCCACTCCAGTGACAAGGAAAGGTACGGTTAAGTGCTTTCTTTCCTTTAAAAGTGTATGAAATAGTAATATTCAGGTAGAAAGGTTTAAAAATCAGGTTTTATCACAACGATTGGAAACACTGATAAAAAGCATGAAGAAATAAAAATAAAAACCCACCACACAACACCACAAAGTTAATATGCCATGCTATAGTCAGGTTTCCACATATATTTACTAAATAGAACAGCAAAGCAACATCCTGAATTTTAAGAATATTACAACAAAATAAAAATAAAGACTTGTAGACTTGACTGTAAACATTTTCTTAGTGAGAAATGAAATGTTGAAAAGGTCTAAAGTTCATGCAATATAGTCGAGAAGTCACTTTTTATCTTTTGCTTGTAATTCCTATATTGAGTGTACTTTGTTTTATTCCTAATAACGAGCCGCAGGATAGCCTACTTCAGCATTAACACAAAAAGTAGAAAACACTAAGAGCTCACTCAGTACTCACTAGGAAAAAGAGAAAAGGCAGTTAGTTAAAATGTAACGCTACTTGCTCGGTCATTTCACACAGTAACTGTCCAATGCCCAAGCTTAGCGCATTCCTGTGCGTAAAATAAAATGCAAAAACATAAACGGACCTCTGTTCAGCTGTGTGTTTCTAGCAGTTTCACAGCGAGGAGCTGCACAGGCTGCACATTCTACCAGTCCACTAGTAAATAGCATTGAATTCAATGAATGATAATGATACCAAAATGATCAGATAATACAAATACCCCACATATGTATAATGCTAGGCGTTAAAATAGCCCCGACTGCCTCATGTCTCTCTCTCTCTCTCTCTCTCTCTCTTTCTCTTTCTCTTTCATGGTCATGTACACACATTCTTTTTCATAGCTAACCCAATCACCTCAAACGCGCACTGACACACACCAAAAAACATCACCACATTTCCCCAAATCCTTCCACATCCTTTGTGGTGCGGGGGGGAAAAAAAGTCTATAAATAAAAGAAATAAAAAAGACACACAAATCTAACAATTCCAACGCGCCTCCGACATCACGTCTTCACCCGCGTCTCTCTTTTCCTCTCTTCCTTCTTCCCTCTATCTCACTCATTCACGCTCTCCTCCCTCCCTCCCTCCCTCCTCTCTTCTGCTCTCTCTCTCTCTCTCTCTCTCTGTCACTCTCTCTCTCTCGCTCTCTCTCTCTCTGTGCATGGCCCTGTCTGGATGAATAATGTCCTGCCTTTTGTGAGCAGGACTCAGAGAGGGGGGTAAAAGAAGAGGGAGAGAAGCCGGAGTGTTAGCTCCTGCGCGCTCCTGACACTGAAAATGAATGACAGCTTACCTGAATGCCAATCTTCATCAGACTGACACCGGGCTGACAGCACAGCCCATACTCCCCTACACAACTAGTGACGTGGGCCATGTCAGGCCCCGCCCACCGCCCCCCATCTCCCCCTTTTCTCTCCTCTTCTACACCTCCGTCCGCTCCTGTCTTTCTGTCTCTCAGTGGCCGCGCACAGGAAAACACGCAGCGCCGGGCGGAGCGCCTCTGCGGGGAGAAGTGCGGAGTCCGCGGGCCCCCTGTCGGTACACACCGATATCTGACACTGATGACTGATAGCAATCTCTCAGTGATGGTTTAGGTGTAAAACATTTGTGCTCCCCCTCTAGCAGTCAGTCTATTCCGTTACTTCGGCTCAAATATCGGCTACTGCGCCCCTGAATTATTCAAGAAATTAAAGATCAATGCCTTTTCATCAAGGTAGACCTTTTTAAACGTCCTGTAATAGTGGTTCTTATAGTGGGGTCCAGGGATGCATAGCCATGAGTACTTAATTTTAAAAATATATGTATTTATTTATTTATTTTTGCTACAATGGTGGAAAACACAACCCCACCATTATAAAAGTCCGTCCATCCATCCATTTTCTATTGCTTATCGGTCAGGGTGATGGGGAAGATGCAGTCAATCCCAGATGACTTCAGGCGAGAGGCGGGGTAACCATGGGCAGGTCACCAACCTATCGCAGGGCTAACACAGAAACAATCATTCACACTCACATTCACACCTATGGGTAATTTAGAGTAGTTAGTTGACCTAATCTGCATGTCTTTGGACTGTGGGAGGAAACCATTGCTTTTGGAGGAAACCCACGCAGGCACGGGGAGAACATGCAAACCCCTCAGAGAAAGGCCCCAGTCGGCCCACCAGAAAATCCACAAGCACCGGGGGTGATTGCGATTTTTTACTTATTAATAAACAAACACGTCATGGTTCTGCACATTTTATGATTTCATTTAATGTTGTGGAACTTCCACATGACATGTTAGTTCCTATTAGCTATTACATTTCCACTCTCTTGAAACTAATAATAGGCTAATTAAAAAAGACACACACACACACACACACACACACACACACAAACACACACACACACACAGCTTGTGTGTATGTTGTTACCAAGAAACCAGAAAGTGAAATGTCCTCTGTCCTAAGGACTCCCCTGTGTTGGAACACATATGGACTATTACAAAACTGCTGACGCTGGAAACTCCTTCCGAAAGCTTCATCAATTTATTTTTAATGTATCACTTCAGGACATGCTGTTATTGGGAAATAATCAACTTCAGGGTGGTAATAGTAACTCAGCTTTGGGTTGGGCTGCATTACACCAACCTGCTGTAATTATTATCCTTTAACGGCTCTCCCTGTTGTTCTTTTATTCCTTACCTAATAGCATTTTAGTATGTTTGACTGGTCCCTTAGTCCAAACATCAATAATCTAAAAACAATTACCCCTATAAATAACGTAAAGTTTTTTGACCTAATGTGTCCTGTCAGTGGAAGGTTCAGAAATAAAAAGCTTTATGGTTTCTATAAATATCCAAAACAGTGTAAATATTAAAAAATTGGATGTTTTTTTTTTTTTTTTTTCATTTTTAAAAATATCTGCACTGAGGAGGTCTGTAGGATTTATTTTACGGTAAAGTGGTCCCTGGCTGCAAAAAAATATGAGAACTCCTGCTGTAGTTCCTGTTATAGCCTAGAGGCCAAATTGCAAATACTGTTTACAACACTGAACAAAATAAAAACACGACATGCACCTACTTTTACAAATAACATAAGCTAGCTAGACCTATTTAAACAATTTCATTTAGTGATTTGAATAGCCTATTACATGTTTAAATCATACTATTGAGCCCTTAACGGTCAACTTTATCCTCTCTTAATTCTAAATGACTTTGTTATACGAAATTAATAAATAAAAATATAAATATTTACATGCAGGTGGTCTCCAAGTGCGCCAAAGATAACGTTTATCGACGAGCTGGGAAAAGTACTACAACTCCCAGAATTCTGTTGCAGCGAAACGACTACTCTGATTGGCTGATTTGCGGTAACACAGGAAGTGAAAATAGACAACACGAAGCCGCTTTGTATCTAGGGGCAAATATTACTAACATAGCGGGCTTTATTTTTGGCACGTCGAAAAGTATGTTTGTTTATTTTTTTTACTTGCAAACCAAACTCAGCGTAATTTTACCGGTTCCACAGACTAAGCTGCTGTAAGCGGAAGAAGTATTAGCTTGCTTGGCTAACAGGTAAGCAGATAAAGAGGGAAAATGGGCTGTGACTGAACATTCAACTTATATGAGCAAGCTGATATCGATATTCTGTAGGTTAAAGTTGAAACACAGCCAGACAAACACAAAAGTCATGTTTTACCTCTGTTCCTTACAGTAATGCAAAATAACTAATGTCAGACTCGCGGAGTATATTTAGCTCTAAATGTTATGTCTCTTCTGTTTGACAGTTTTTGTAACACACACTGTACAGGTGAGTTATGGGCGGGGCGCTGGTGCTGGGGGTGGGGACAGGTGTCTTCCTCCTCGCCCTCATGTGGATAGGGACTCTGGTCCTTAGTCTCATCATGTCCCGTGCTGCCCGTCCAGTCAAGTAAGTGCATCATTTAGCTTGCTTTATTTTTATTGCTTACTTATTTTATTGCTCGCTTGCTTGTTATTTTTTACCCTGCAGCAAACCTGCCAAACCAAAAGTATCCAGCTTACTGCATAATGTGGTAAGAAAGTGACTGAAGTCAGGTCAAATTTATCCACTACATGACCAAACGTTTGTGGATACCTGACCATCACATCCATATGTGTTTGTTGAACATCACATTCCAGATTTAGTTCCCCTTTGCTGTTATTATAACCGCCATTCGTCTGGAAAGGTTTTCCATTAGATTTTGGACTGTGGCTGTGGGGATTTGTGATCATTCAGCCACAAGAGCTTTATTCAGGACAGGTATTGACCCAGTGTTCCAGTTTATCCCAAATGTGTTCAGTGGCGTTGATGTCAGGGCTCTCGCATTCTTCCACCCCTCCCTTGGTAAACCGTGTCTTCATGTACCTCACTATGTGCACAGGACATTGTCATTTCAGATCATGTTCCAGTGAAAGAGAGTTGTAATACTACAGTATACAAAGACATCTTAAACAATTGCGTGTTTCTAACTTTGTGGCAACAGATTAGGGAAGGCTATATACAGGTCTGATGGTCAGGTATCCACCATTTGGCCATATTGTGCATTATAATAAAATATTATGCCAAGGTAAATTGCTTACATGTACATTAAGTCACAACAATCATCCATTTATTCATTCACTCATTACTCTTCTGTAAGCACGATATCCTGATCAGGGTTGCCACATTCTAACACTGAGGTGAAAATATACATAAGCATGCATGTTCATTGCAAGGCATCACACACACATCCACACACTCGTTCAGACCTACGGGCAATTTAGTGTGCCAGTTCTGCAACCTGGCATGTTTTTGGAGGGAAACCAGAAAACCTGGAGGAAACCCCTACAGAGATGGGGAGAACATGTGAAACTGCATACTACAAATAATATCAATTTTGTGATGTTATTTCACAATATATGTTTTTGAGGTATCAGTATATTTTTAGACATTTTTAAAACATTTTTGGAACAATTACAAATTGTCATTGAAAGCAGTTGTTCAGTGTAAACTTAAAATAAATGACCAAGTATAATATTTTTGTTCATTTTTAAGTGGATCTACTTTTAGGACGAGTGGGAAAATCTGTTTTCAGTCATATTTATGCAGCAATATAGACTATTCAAAATGGTTCACAAACTTTCAAGCACCCCTGTAGGTGTGCTTAATAAACTGGCATATAAAGGCATATTGTTTGTTGCACATCATACTGCAGCATTGTTGCATGCTCAACTCTGGTTGTTCAGAAGGCGTTGACTAATTTTCTGTAACAGCGCTGACAGTAGTTCCAGCTGTTCATGTGCTTGTTCTAATATTTGAACAACACCTGGAACTGTATGCTGAATATTCCACATAAACAAATCAAAATAGTACATATTAGCTGTTCATTGTTGAAAGGAGTCTCCGGTGCCCGAGGTAAAACTGCAACTTTAAGATTTCCAACAGAGGAACATCTTCAGGATATACGGCTTTGCAGTTTCACAGTAACATCACCGGCTGCATTTTGTTTAGTTTTTTTGTATTCTTCATGTCACGGAGTCTGGTGAGGGAATGACTGTTTATAGCTGTTGTAAAAGTAAGTGATAAAAAGAACTAACTTGTTTCACAAAATTAAATGATGTTCCACAGCATTAAACTTAACTATAAACAGATGCACAACGTGTCATTCTTTAATAAATAAATAAAAAAAATGTTAGTGTTGGCAAGTTGCTGAGAGATAAAACACATGCTGTTACATGCTGGACATGCTTTTATTGGAAAATAATCAGCTTTGGAGCAGTAACTTCCTTCCAATTGGGTGACATCACACCACATCATTGTTAAAAAGTTTTCCATAACAGTATGCTCTGTCATGTTTTATTCCTTATTTATGACTTTAAATGATATAGCAGAAGGTTGCAATTGCAGCAGCTGTCACTAGCAGATAGCTAAATGTATTTAATATAGCATATGCTGTGAGCATCCTGATCAGCCTTGGCCATTTCAGATGAGGGTTTGCTGGATGTTTCATCGAAACACCTCATGCACTTGATCCTATGAACATAATTTAAAAATAATAGATGAAGGATGGTTATTAATTCTGTCACCTCCAGGTTTCTTTGTTATTGCAAAATGATATATTATATTATGCAGCCATATTGTGAAATTTTAAGATCTTCTTGCATGTATTTAAATTTATGTACATATTAAATGAATAATAATCTATTCTTTGATCAGGCTTGGGATCATTCCCTTAGTGCTGCTGGCTCTAACCATCACCTTGATCCTTGTGTTCTTCCCTCGAGCCTCTGAATTACCATCTCCTGTTAAAGAAACACAGGTTAGTATGTTATTTTCGTCATTAAGGAAGAACTGTGCACATGCTCCCGTCTGGACTAAAAGCTAATCTTCCAGCCCACCTCTCAGACCTCGTACAGATCTTTGAACATTTAGGCGTTAGTATCACAATACGAACATATTGTTTGAAGTTGCAAAGTTTTTGATTTAAAGGGACATATTGGCTAATAAAAAAAAAGCTAACTATTTATACATTACTTGAAAACATACCTGCTCGCCTGTTACAGTGGTGACACTGGTTTCTAGCGATGTCTTTCTTTCTTTCCTTTTTCTTTGGAATTTGCCCTCGGTACAGCACTTCTTCTTCATCCTCTCATTGGACTAAGGGCAGACTGGATGCTACAGTGTACTTAGTGGTTCTCCCTTTAGTCTCCTCTTGAGGAGGTGAAATACATGCTCATTTTGGTTAAGGTTTGTGATTGAGTTGGCCAGTCTAAAACCTGATGAAGTCCTTTGTTGTCTTGGCAGTGTGCTATGGATCATTGTCTTGCTGCATTATGAAGTTCCTCACAATTAGATTGCATGCATTTTTCTGGAAATTGGCAGACAGCATGTTTCTGTAGACTTCTGAATCCATTCTGCTGCTACGGTCATGACTTACATCATCAATAAAGATTAGTGAGCCCTTTCCAGAAGCAGCCTTGCAAGCCCAAGCCATGACTCTACCTCCACCATGCGTAACCACTCAGATCCTCTGATTTGGATCATGAGCAGATCCTTGCATTCTCCACACTTTGGCCTGTCCATCATTTTGGTGCAGGTTAATCATGGTTCCAGAACATTTGTGGCTTATCTCGGTATTTCTTGCTTTCTGATTCTTACTGCTGATGAGTGGTTTACATCTTGTTTCATGGCCTCTACAGTATATTTCTTCTTTCAAAGTCTTCTTCAAACAGTGTATTGTGATACCTTCACAAGCTGTTGATGTTGACACTTACTGTGGTTTTAGCTCTCACAATGTTTCTGTCATCAACTACTGTTGTTTTCTTTGGCTGACCAGTTCCTTGTCTGGTGGTGGCTCTGCTCAATGCTGGCTCTGATTAATTTTCCCTCTTTTCTCAGTATCAAAATGGCTTACCTTTCTCCCATAGACGGCTCTCTGGTCTTCATGCCGGTTTATCCTTTCTAACAACAATGCCATCTTCACACACAAAACCCAGGGCTCAAACCAAGAGTAGACATTCTGAGCTATTAATTGTTTAAACAATCAATCTAACATGGCACACCTGGCTGACGAGAAACACTCATCAGTCATCCTCACATGTTCTGATATTTTAATCACTTGAAAAATGGGTTGGTTCAAAAATAAGGTGCCATGTTTTTTAACACATGTAGATGTGCATATCTGAAATTCTTATATATTGTCGCAGGCATCTTTCGATTTCAATCCCAAATGTCATCAGTTTATAACTAAAATAATTGAACTGGCCTTTCTCTTCCCACACTTTTGGAGGGGACTGTACATTAGAACCTACATCTACTGTGCAATTTAACAGGAAAACCTGTATACCTGCTCATTCCTGCTGTTGTTAAATCAAACTTTGCCATAACTGCCTTGTGCATTCTGTGATGCTTTTCTGCCCATCATGGTTGCACAGAGTGGTTTTTTGAGACACCATAGCCTTTGTGTCAGCTTAAGCCAGGAGAGCAGCCATTTCTGAGATACTCAATAAGATACTCTTACAAACATAATGTCTGCTATCTGACCTTCAGTCCCAGTTACACTAGAAGGATCGGTTCATTAAGCATACCACATGTAGACAGACAAGATCTGTAATATAGTTGCGTCTAAAATTATTAAAATTGGGTTTATTGGCAAAAGTTACAAACTTTCATCTGTTTACAATAAACAAATCAAACAAGAATAATTTAAATTGCTTAACACAACTTATATTACAAGTGATTTCTACACATTCAACACAAAATGCCACTTTTAATTGGGTTTAATTGGGTAATTTATTTGGGTTTGCATCCTGCAACCACCTTCTTGAAATCCCACCAGAGAGTTTCTATGGCGTTCAAGTCAGGTTGTTCAGTCAGACTGTGACGGCCACTCTAGACTCTTCCAGGACCTTTTCTGAACTACCATGCTTGCAAGTTTGGGGGCAAATGTGGCTTAAAGGTTAGAGAAGTGGGTTTAGGACAGAAAGGTTGCTGGTTCGATTCCCTGGACTGGCAGGAAGGATGTGTGGGTTAGGGTTAGATGAACAGAATGAACGGCACTTTCCTGTCCCGTCCTTCTTCATTCATGCATTCATGACTGACGTGCCCTTGAGCAAGGCACCCGTAGCAGGCTGTGTTCGCTTGGATGGGTTAAATGCAGAATTCATACCTATAATAATTGTGTATATATATATATATATATGTATAATAATCCATACTGCTATAATAAAATGGTTTAAGTTTGCAAGTTAATAGTTAAAGGAACAATGGCTACACTACCTGGATGTGGCAGGAAGAGCAAGCTATCAACAGCTGCCACCGGATTTCTGAGGAGGCATGTGGGCAAAAACCTTTGAGTGACTACAAAAGACCTGCAGCAAGACTTGGTAGCAGGCACTGAGGTTTCAGTTTCCACAGTAAGTCTGCTCCAATATGCTCAAAATCATATAAATAAGCTGAACTGAACTGAACTTTTGGGATTCTGTTCTGTGGAGCGATGAAACAAAACTGGAACTTTTTGGGCCTGGTATTTCTGGAGGAGGAAGAATGAAGCATATGCTGGAAAGAACACCCTACCTACATTGAAGCATGGCAGTGGCTCGATGAAGCTCTGGGGCTGCTTTGGTTCTTCTGGCACTAGAAACCTGGAGCATTTGAAGAGTAAGATGTATTCAATCAAGTATCAGGAAATCCTTGGAGAAAATGTCATGCCATCTGTGAAGAAGCTGGAGCTTGGGCATCACTGGTCCTTCCAACAAGACAACGATCCCAAGCATATCTCAAAACACACCAAGACTTGGTTTCAGAAAAGGTCCTGGAAGATTCTAGAGTGGCCGTCACAGTCGCCTCATAGAAACTTTCTGGTGGCATTTAAAGGAGGTTGTTGCAGCAGGAGTATTATTGAGCTGGAGGCCATGAGGAATGGGCTAAGAGTCCTTGGGAACGCTGCCAGAAACTGGTGTCTGGCTATGCATCACATTTGCAGCAGGTCATAACAGCAAAAGGGTGCACTACTAAGTACTTAATTTGCTTGTCAAGAAAGGGTTGAATAATTTTGCAGTGGTTATTAAAAGTGGCGCTTTGTGTTGTATATGGAGACACCACTTGTAACATTAGTTGTGTTGAGCTATTTAAATAGTTCTTGTTTGAGTTGTTTATTGCAAACAGCTGAAGCTTTGTCAATTTTGCCAGTAAACCTAATTTGCAATAGGGGTTAAATAATTTCAGGTGCAACTGTATTTGATGCTAATGATATCTGATGTTTGCTACAACATTAGCTTTATGTAGCACGTAAGATTTTTTAATGTTCCTGAATGTTTACAGTTCGTAAGACTAGTGATTAAAATAGACCAATTGTTTTTTACACTTGCCTCAGTAAAACATCTACCTTTGGCTTGCCACACTGACACTTTGATTGCTCTCTTCTGTCGCAGCGTGAACACAATGGACATTGATTGGGCATATCCAGCTTTGTAGTGTTCATTTTATGTTTGTGCTGGAAGACTACTGGTGGTTAGATGAAACCTTTTAAGTTTATCTAGGAGTTTGGAGAATTTCTGTCTTTAAACTTTTTTTTCCCAAATTTTTACACCAATCTGTAACAAGTTTATGTAATTAATTTATTTTTGGAACAAAATGGCAAACAGATCCCTATAATGATGAGCTCACAAGCTGAGAGAAGTCCCTGTTCACTATTTTTACAATTAATGTCTTACTATTAGCTGTAGCTTCTGTGGTGCATTTAGCATATACTGTACATTTCAGCTTGGGTAAGCATATTGAAAATGGCCAGTGAGATATTCAGCCAAGTCTGAATCAAAATTAGCAATATGCTTACGTTAGCTCCCTGCTTTAATGTTAAAGTGACCTCCAGTATACATTTTAGCTCAGTAGTCATCCTTGGAGAACAGCTCTCATTTTTTATTAAGCAGCAAAAAAGAACTGCAAAGTGTCTACGCTAAGATAAATGCAGTCTTCATCAGTCTGTTTAAATGTCTATGCAAATGAGTCCAATGGTGGTGATTTATTTATTACTGAACATCATGTCATGCATTTTAACTGTTTGTAGTTCCATTTAATGTTGTGAATCATCCACAAAACAGGTTATCAATTAAGTTATAGCAGCTGTAAACAGTCATTCCCTCACTTTCTCATGAAGTTAATAAGATGAAAAAAATATATACAGCTTGTTACTGCAGCCAAAAACATAACCTGCTTAGACTTTTCCATGGAGGAAAATATAAAGGAACAGCTTTAGACCTCCGAACTTTAGTTTTATAGACACTGACACTGGAGACTCCTTCTATACTTGTTTAAAAACGTCTTCAGAAAGCTTCACCATGGCAACGATTACATGTTTTTCTTTCATAAATAACAAGTTTTATAACCCTGTGATTTGCCTTGCTGTCCAAGATATTGTTAGAGAAAATTAATCAACATCATCTGACCAGTCAGATTAGAGAATTTTTAAGATAGATATAGCTATAGCGTAACTTATCACAACCCACAGACATTCTTTAACTTGTCTTGTAAGACAAGTTACTACTGTTGTCTTAAAGAAAAAATAATGGTGATTTTATTCAATATTAAGTATGGGGAACAATGCTAGTGTTACATGTTAAGGATTCCAAATGATAGTATAATATGTTTCCTTACACTACAGCACAGTTGAACTCTCAGACCATAGTTACAGCTGTAGCATGAGCAATACCTTTATTATGTATATATTATATATATATATATATATATATACATATACATACATACACTACCGGTCAAAAGTTTGGACACACCTTCTAATTCAATTATTTCTTTATTTTTATGACTTTA